>CAJINU010000012.1:389391-538092 GCA_905178165.1 Amoebophrya sp. A25
AGATTAATAATATAGATTAATAATATAGATTAATAATATAGATTAATAATATAGATTAATAATATAAATTAATAATATAAATTAATAATATAGATTAATAATATAGATTAATAATATAGATTTTTTTTTTGTTATGTTTTTTATCTATCAACTTATAAGAATTTATAATATATGAGAGTGTAATATTTTTATCTTCTCTCCAAGAAGACCTAGTACCTAAAAACAGTTCTTGGGCTCCTGGAGGCATTCACTCTTCTCCTTCTTCCTGTAGACAAAGAACTTTTCTAACTCAAGTCCCCGGTTCGGCAGGAAAGGATCAGGCTGCTGTGGAGCAAGCGGAAGATGAGGAGTTCGATAGGGTTGTGAAGAAGTTTTTTGACGGTTCGGCATCTGCTGACTATTTCGCAAGCAAGCGGAGCAGTCGCCTCTACTACCGTTTGAACCTTGTGGCCAAAGCCTTTCAAGCACCGTGGATGATGACACGGACTTTTAAATATTCACTTCAGCTTCTCTTCTACAAATGGATGGCAGAGCTGGTGTACGGCATCGACATCAAGTACACTTGGATCGTCTTGATCAACCCTGTAGAAAAAATTTCGGAGAAAATGCTCTTTCTGGATCGCCGCGTGGGAGTAGAAGTGTACTTCGTAGACGGTTGGACAGACATGTTGTTAAGGCCGTAGTAAATGCATCTTCGACTTCATCTATCATATATCATCATACCGCAGGAAATATCATATCATCCGCCCGCCGACGGCCCAGTATGGTCGTAGTTTGGGATGCAGTATGATGATGAATCATCCTTGAAATGACGTATGGGCGGGGAGTATCCCAGTGCGATACTCTGGCATACTTGAATCAAGGATGCAGCTGGAAGATGAAATATGGAGAGCGTTAATGTTGCACGCGCGACTACAACAGATCGTGCAAACAAGACACGAACACCTGCTCAGCATGGGCTACAAGTACAACTTCTAAGTAGCTTAGTTGATAGTTGAAGATATTTTTGTAGAGAAAATTAAAAATTCTTGTGTCGACGAACTTCACCTGTGAGGACATCAACTTCTACTCGATTTGTGATTTGTTCTAGTAGTAATTTTCCTTCACTCCCAATAGAAAAAGAACTTCATCATGATCACAGGTACGACCGTCCCGACATCGAGCCTATGTATCCGCCAGTCCAAACGCTTGGTGAGCTTGCTGCCCAAGGCGTTTCGACACTGCCTATCAAGAAACCTTTCCCCGCTTACGATGTGCGCCAGTCTGATCAGGTCAAATTTCAGACTTTTTCGTTAGAAATGCCTGTTGAAGGTGGACTAGGATCGATTCTCCACAAAAGTCCTGGGATCGATTCTCCAGAAAAGTCGATTGTAAATCTCTCCGACGCTTTCAAGATCGATTTCACTGACGGCGCAATCTTAGAGGTCAACGATGCTTGCAGAGCTTTATTTCGCAACGGGTGCTTGGCGATCAAGAAGTACGACCGCATCGAAACTCTGACTTTGACCGTGGATGCTGATGAGACCGCACTGTGGTGCGCGAATGTAGCAGCTGGGTCACCAAAACAACAAGTAGGTGGAAATGATCAAGCTTCAGGTCGTTCAACTACTTCTACTTCCTCTGGTTCCGCGAATGTCGAAGTTGATGCTTTTGGAGCATCAAGCAGTGGCAGTGGAGGTGCTTCGGGTCCTCCAGCGTCGCCTTGTAGCAATTCTCGCACTAGCTCTTCGAAGCCGAACAAGTCTGGCGTGCTCAGGACCGAGACCCGCACTTGGCTCGAACTTCATCCATTGGAGCGGAAGCGTGTTGTGCAGCAACAAACCCAGAAGCGCGTGTTGAAAATCAACGTCGTCCGCGACAAATACTACGTCCCACGTGCTCGCAAAAACGCGTTTCGACTCCTCCAAGAAGAGGGCTTCTCAGTTGAGCAGATGGAGAAGTTGCGCATGTTCGTTCCATCGTTTGAAGAAGTGAAGCAAAAGGTGAAAGGCTTCCCAGTCGGAACAAAGATCTGGGATCGCGATACGGGAGAAATCGGTGTGATTACAAGTGTTGACAGTGGGGGCATGCTGGAGCACGAAGCAATGGCCGAAGTGCGATTCACATCACCGACAGAAGCTGGAACGACTACTAGTCTTAAGGCTCTCTTGTTTTTGAATGAACTCACTTACTTAGATCTTCTATCTTTGTTTTACTTGTCAGAGGACATTATTTGCCTTTATTACGTTCCTCTTGAAATTTATTAATGTAGATATGGACTTCAAGAACTTCTAATACTCGTCGCGCCACCGTTGGCCAACTCGAACTACAAAATCCTCTGTGGTTTACCCAACGCGGTATGCGTCCAAGGTACGAGGTCACCTACGACAACATGGACTTAGTGCGCACGACCTTCGAGATCAATGTGGTCGATGTGGATGAGGAAATGGTCGAAAGCACTTTGTTAAGGCTTTCGTTATTACTTTAATTTCATCATCGCCTTCATGTTATTTTTATGAGGCATCTTGGACCACATGCTAGTTATAGTTTGTTTTCACTGGGAAAAGTGCACCACGACTACCAGAATGCTCTTCTTGAACTTGGATTACCATTCTTGCGCGCTCTAACTTTGTCCGGCGGCCAATCCGTTCGACGTCGCGGCAGTTGGGACGGATCTGGTGGAGTAGGCACACCAAGAGCTTCAAGTTCAAGTGCAGGAGCTGCTTCCGCAAGTAGAACTGCGTCTACAAGAGGTGGAAGTGGATCTAGTACTGCAGGAACAGCTTCTAATACTGATCCACTAGAAGACTCCTCTTTGACAGCTCGCTTAGCGAAGATCGGTCAAGAGTACTACCAGGAGGTGCAACAATGCGAGAAAATCCAAGGTCGCATTCCAGTTGGCGCTGTTGGCTTTGTGCGTGCGGTCACACGCAATGTTGGAGGGGATCAAACTTTTTCTGTCGAATTCCGCAGTCCCTTGTTGGATTTCACGTATGCGACAAGTCCTACTGCAGGCGCAAGAGGACGAGGAACTGAAGAAGAAACAGATCAAGAGCAAGAAAAACTTTCTTTCGGCATTGCTCGTCAACTGAAACTTTTCAACGAGTATGGGACATTTACGTTGCGTTCGGTCACGCGCAGTCGCTTCCGCATGCGATGGAATGATCCAGTTTGGAAAAAGTTGACCAATTTCGAAAAGATCTATGGTCCAAACACCCAAGTCTCGACTTACAACGGCACAAATTCGAACTCGACTACTGTGCCGATGGTGGATTCAGCTACTTCGTCTCAACAAGACCAAGGGGGGAGTGAGACGGAACTAGATCCACCAGCCGTCCGCAGCAAACAAGGTCCGATGGATTGGCGTGGTGTGCCACAGGAGTTCGTGGCCGAAGCTTTGGTGTGGAAGATGTTCTCGAGTGAAACAGCGTCTGCTTTGATCCAAGGTTGGGCAGACAATCGGGAACAGCTGAAACGCGACTTGCAGATGGTCCGCGCCGTGCGCATGAGGAAAGCGGCGTCAGGTGCCGCGACTCGTGCTTTGAAGAAGTTCAATGTTAAGGCTCACCCTAATCCATCTTGTGAAGCATCTTGGCACTGTCCGTGTCCCAAGGAGAGTATTAATCTCCAAGATGACTCTCAAGATACTTGACCTACGCACCTGCAATCTAGCAACCTTAATAATCATTCTTCTTGTTGGATGAGCTCTAACAATCCTTGGGTCGCAAGCGGCGGTCTCGAATCCGATTACTATCCAGGTATGACTGCGAGTGACGCGAGCGCGACAAGCGCTGATGCTGGAACTAGCGATGATGGGGGCTCTGGAGGTACCCCGCGTGTGCGGCGTGGGAGAGCTGGCAGTGGCGCTAGTGATAGTGGCCAAAAGGGAGGCGCTGGAAGTGGGGGAAACAACAAACGGGATCGCAGTGCATCGAATAGTGCTCCTGCGAAGCGTGGCAGACGAGGAAGCAAAGCAGAAAGTGAGATGTCCGATGATGCGTCCTCATCGGCGTCGCCAGCATCTACGAGTAGCAGAGCGAAAAGTAAGGCAAAGGGAAATAAAGCAGCTTCTGGAACCCCATGTGGAGGAGCTCGCGGTCAATCAGCCAGTGGTGACGAAGGCTTACCTGGAGCTGCATCGGAACAGCAAGAAGATCAGAAGGAGAAGGCGTTGAAATCGAAAACAGCTGCGAAAGTTGGTGCCCGTGCTGCAAAATCTCCAGCACGGAAACCGAAAGCTAGGGCCGCGGAGAAGGCCTCTGCTGCCAGTGCAAGCAGCGAGCAGGCTAATGCTAAAGCCAGGGGCTCTGCAGCTAAACGTGGTCGCTCAGCCTCCATGCTAGACGTTGATTCCTCTGCACCAACCGCAAAAGTGGCTTCGGCGGTTTCTCCTAAACTTTCTGCTACTACTGCCTCTCCAAAAGGGGGACCGAAGAAGGTTGCTGCCAATGCTAAGGCATCTGCAAACAACTTGTCACCGAAGATGGCGCCTGCTGGTACAATTTCTGGTCCAACAAGCGAAGCACCCAGTGGTCTGCTTTCGCAAATTTCAAGTGGTGTGACGTTGCCGAATAAAAAAGGAGACATCACTCCTGGTGCAGCGTCATCATCTTCAGGAAATCAGCCAGAATCGCCTCGATTGGCTCCAGCGTCGTGGTTCGTTGTAGGAGATCCCAACAGTGTTCCGGAGATGGAACTGACGCCAAGTGCTGCAAGTACTACACCTAAGGGAAAAAGCACTTCTGCCGTGTCACGCAAGAGAACCTTATCTGAAGAGTGGATGGAGGAAAGCGAACGGGCAACTTCTGGTTCTGCATCTACAACGGCGAAGGCGAAAGGTGGAGCTGCTTCATCGAATGCTCCTACTTCTAAACAGTCTGGTAGTACTTCATCTAACGCAAAAAAGGGCAAAGCAGCGGCAAAAGAGCAGAGTGCTGGTAGTGGTTCGGGTTCGGGTAAAGAGAAAGAAGCAAGTAGTGGTAAAAAATCGTCCTCACCCGCAAGGGGAACTTCGGCAGGTGCATCATCCTCTGGTGGCTCTGCTGCAAGCGCCAAGAGCAGTGCCGCAACATCAAGGAGAGGCGCCGCGCAAACTACTGTAGCGCGAAAGACAGCCACGACAGCTCCAAGCAGAATTTCCACGAGAGACGCCCAACGGCTCGCGAACAAGGAAACCAAGCCAGCTTCTAATTTGCCTCCTTTACACGAAGACCAAACAGCACAAGTCTCTTCTGGTCGTGACGGTGGAGTAGCCTCTCCAACAACTTGTATGCTTACCTCTGGTACCACTACTATTCGTCCAAACAAGCCTATGTTGGATCCAGAACTTCGGAGTAAGCCATTGAGGAGAATGGTGAGCAAGACCCAAGATCCATTGGAGACTCTGATACAACGTCAACAAAGTGCTGCACAGATGAAATTGGAGAAAGAGCAGCTACAGAAAGAGGATCATGCGTTAGCACTACAGCAAGAAGAGGACGATCACGATGTAGTCTCGTCTTTGACCAGCACCAGTTCTTTTACTCATGGAGGTAATAAACAAGAAGAGCAGCTAGAACCTTCAGCAGGAGCACCTGAGAATTCCACTGTGATCGCTTCACAAGAAGGAGCCTCTTCTACGACGTCCACAAACATGTTCATGCCTTCCGCTCCCAACTCACAAGGATTATCGTCTAGTGTGAAGCTCGAGCGCGAAAGTGAGCAATTGTGCGTCTCAAACTCGGCATCTGCAAGCAGATATGAAACAGCGCTTCCTTTCCGTTCTAAATCTCCTACCCCTGGTTCTGCGATCGCAAAAGCGTTTTACATTATGCAGCCTGGTATTCGTTCCTCGGTACTTGATGAGAGATTTTCGCCTTCTTGGCGTTTCACCTTGTGCATGGTGTCTGTATAATATTTATAAGTTGTAGTCCTCATTTATTACTTTTGGAAAAAGGTTTTAAGATGTTTGACAAACAAGAAAGCTACGAAGCGATGCTGCTCTACTTCTAATCTCCCCAACCGTCCCCCTCCGCCTGGTGGAAGAAGACCAGCTTCGCCTGGTAGTGTGCCGGCTGCAGCATCCCTACTCCTGCCACCACCTCCACATGGGTTTGCTGCCAATGTCTTTGGCGATTTGTCGCGCATTCGCGCTGAAAGTGGCTTCGCTCCACTACCACAGACACGCGCTGCCAAAGACCTAGAACTACTAGAGAGTGCCAAGCAACAAGCAGACTTCTTACTACAAGGTAGGCATACGGAACCAGTGGCGAGTCAAGCCAAATTCAAGAGTCCCGTTAGTACGATTTTAGATCGGTACAGCGGCAGTGTCAGTACTGATTTGGGTGTCAGTTCTAGTAGTGGACAAGCTCCAAAAGTTGAGAGAACTGTTGATGCGAAGACAGAACTGGTGATGATCAAAGACGAGTCAGAGGAGGTGAGCGATCAAGAAGATGCAAGCGCGACTGCGGGTGTCGCTAACGCTTCTGCGCCAGCGTCGGAATTGACTTTTTAAGACTGAAATATTTCATATAATTCTTGAACTCTGTTATCTTATATAACGTTGTAGATTTTCTTGATACGCGTGGTACGCGTTGGTGGATCTTCCTTGGTAAGAAATTAGTACAGCTGGCAGTGAAATTTTTCTGCTTTATCAAGAGTCATCTTCTAACCTATCGGTCCCTCACAGCGCGAGCAGAGCGACCAGGTTAGACGAGAGGCGATGCGACGACGTCGCGTGGCTCAGCAGGAACAAAGAAGACAGGAGCGACGCAGACGGAAGAGAGCTTCTGTAACAGATCCAAATGTTGAACAAGTGAGAATTGATTATGGTTCCATGGTGATGGTCAACGTCAAGAATTTCAACAAGTAACAACAGATAGTACCCGTGAAGTATAATGACACAGATGAATCAAAAAGATCAAAATTTTTTACTACTTATAGTGACTTGCCTTACTGCTTACTCCAGCTACAACTCAAACTCTTCTAACAACTTCCCCATGGCTCAAAGTCCTCCTCCGATGATGGTGGTGACTCTGGCGAAGAGGATGGCGCAGGGGGTGGAGCGATATTCGCGGATGGCGACTTAGAACTATCAGCTTTGCATGATTTGAGTGAGCACAGCAGCCAAGAAGAGAGCGATCCGTATACTATCGTCAATCGGACAAGGCTTGGGATCATGCAAGTTGTAGGTGGGAGAGAAGGAGAGCAGGCCCAGGCGGTGGCGGTCACAACAGCAACACCTGCTGTGCCTGGGGTCACAACAACCACGAGGACTGCTGCTGTGGCAGTACCAGCAGTGGCATGAACGGAAAGGGGCGTTAGATGAAAACGTGTACTTAAGCCTTATTAATCTGTTGGATAGACGAAGATCAACCACTACAGCAATTCATGGTCACCTCCAGAAAAATCTAGTGGAAAGTCGTTGCTGACAACAAATTGTGGAGAGGGGACGACACGATGAGCAATAGGGGAAAATCTTATTTGAAATATAATGAGATCAACGTAAAAATAGCGAGAATGTAAGTGAATAATTTGAATATAGAATAAGAGTAAGAATATATTACTGATGAGAACAAAGAGTGTTGACTTGTACTTACTGGTAGACGTGGAACAAGCAAGGGTAGAAGCAGTTTGTTGAATGAAGACAAGTTTCACAAACTCAAACAGAGTGATTTATTTCTGAAGTGGTATCGGTTTTGAATATTTATTAGAAGAAATAGAGGAAAAAATGTTATAGATTTAGATATGAGCAGCAAGAGCATCATCATCAACACCATCATCATCGTCACGGTTTTGGATGAGAATGGAGGACGAGGGAAGCAGGGTGATGATTATTTGACAGAGTAAAAAAGCCTGGTGTGAAGATTACTTCGTTTTGTGTGAGTGTGACAAAGAGAAATTAAACCTGTCATTTTCTATTTTTGTTGAAACAACCATGCATCGTCGTGCTGCAACTCCGCGCGGATCCTTGCATTCTTGCGATTTGTGCAGCAGGTGCAGAATTATCGTCGACCCCTTATGAGCGAACACTCATTTAGAGTTGAAGATATTTCTTCTTGACTGATATATGTATATGACGAGCAGGGTCTACTTACGGCTCTTAGTTAAAAAATGAAAGTCTAACATCCACCAGCACCGAGTTGGTGCCGCTGATCCATGTAGGATGGTACTATTTTTACCCGCGCGGGCACGCGTGACTTAAGTCACATCATCTGATGGATCTATTGGTGGAAACAGTTTCTTGACCTTGTTTCTTGTGAAGTGATATATAAATATATTTATAAATGTCGACGCAGACAACTATATGCGCCAGTATGATGATGTTTTTTTCAGCATGATAATTTTATGTGTACTAAAACCATAGAGACAGATGAAAATGCGTTTCATCATGAAAATAAGTAGATGGAAATGGTTATGGTAAGAAAGAGGTACATGCTTACATAGAAGAACTTAGTGTTTTTAGTCATAATCCGCAGTCATAGTGAAGCACCTATTCGTGTCTGGCCGCTTTCGTCGTAATCTTCCTTAAAAAGTGCGCGTTCTTGGTAGTTGGTACTGAACATCATTGCAGCACTGGTAACTTCTCATCAAAGTAGTCTGCTATGATGTGCCTACTCGTTGACGCTCAACTTCTGGAAGTAGACGATCGCGGAGGTGAAAGTCCAAGTTCTTTTTTATTTCGAAGTTTCATTCTGATCACAAACAGCCCAACATTGTATTTTTATAGAGAAAACAAGAAGATCAAGATCATGAAGTAGTGTTATATATAAGATATAAAAATTTTCCTTTCACCTTTGTTGAATCTGAGAAGATGGTATTCGTATTTCTTCTATGACTGCTACTGCTATTTCTTTCAGTCATCTGGTGAATATTCTTGCCTTGCTGTATTCGCCGCACATACAAGTCTTTTGGTAGAAGTCAGTGGTCTTATTTTATTTTCCAAGAACTTCCAAGAACGCACATTGAGCATTGGGATCATGATTGGGTAAGAAGAGATTGAGTATAATTTCCGGTATGTTTTTCGTTTTTTGTTGTTGAGTGCTCCTTCATCCAAGGCGAGAGTCTGCGTTTCTTTCACCGTCGGTCTGGTGCTTTTTTCATGAAATTCGATGACATCGTATGAACTACATCTGTTTTTTTCGGTAACCACGTCCAGCATTTATCGTTACAGCTTCATCAAACGGAAGTTACACACCACGATTCGAGAGGCCATTTCGTCTCGGCCTCGTCTCGGTCAATCCCGTGAGACATCGATGTAGATAAAGAGAGCCTAGCAGAGAGAGCAAAAGTAGCCGCCTGATGCAACAAGACACCGACTAGCTACCCTATCGCGGTGGAAAACGTATTTGTGTACTTCTGAAAAGACTCGATTTTTCCCACTAAGAATCATCTAATCTTCATCTTAACAAAAAGGGAATGTCGTAGATTCGAAATTCATACGCACGAGTAAAACATATTAGAAGGTTTAATAGCAACATAGGACAGTGAGAAAGATAAGTCAATTTTTGGACAGAAATCGTGGTTAACTTTTAGGAAGACATGGTAATGGTATGTGGGATCCCGATTTGGATGAGGCTTTATTGGCTGCGGCGGCCGAGCACGGGCCTCTCTGCGTTCTAACCTCTACGCCCGATGACAAGGAGAGAACGTTTGCGAAGGTACACGAGGACTTCATGGACATCTATTTGACCGCAGAGGGTGACTCGACGCAATTAGAACGGGTTCGTGAACTGTATTCGGCAAGAGCCTTGCAACGTAGGTGGGAAGAATTGCAAGTAGCGCAGTTGACGGCACCGGATAAGTTTGTTTTTGTTCAAACTGATGCAGCAGGATCGCCCGGTGAACGAGCAGGTCTGCTAGACTTGATCGAACGGGGACTACTTCCGCCATTACCGGGTGTAGCGAGCACGCCTACAACGTCTTGTTCAACTACGGGAGGTGTCGGAGGAACTGCTGAAGAAGGAGGTTTCCTTGCAGATACTGGGAGGCGCTCTAGGGGAGCAGCTTCTTCTCTTTGTGCAGGCTCTGGTCTTGATGTTGACGTTGGGGATCTTCTGGTAACTACGGACAAGAATAGAAGTGAACTTGAAGATCAACAACAACAAGTAGAGAGAAAAATCCCATCTACGAAGCCGAAGCGCAACGGTCGCACAAGGACTCGTAGGCTTAAAGCAGCTACTAGAGCAGCAGCAACGTCAGGACGTGAAGACTCCTCTCCTTCACCCTATACTTCAAGACGAGAGAAGCTGCAGCAGGTGGTAGGCACATCATTAAAGTCCTCGTCCAAAATGCCTTCGTATAGTGAACACTCTGTTCAAACAAGACCCTCTAGTTCATCTGCGACCTCGTCAACATCTGCTTCTGCGTCCACTGCTGCTTCAGCTAGCAGTAGTTCAACTAGCATGTCTCAGCAACAGGCTGCCGTTGAGCTACAAAGTAGGGGTTCATCGACGGGGGATGTTGCGGCAGTGTCAATAAGTGCTGGCGGAGGTACAGGCACAGCTGCACCACCGGCATGTGTGAAATCAGCAGCGTCGCGCAAAAAGAGGAAGAAAAAAAAGCTGACTGCCAATAGCAATAGCACAGCTTCCCCTGCAGATCTACAGGATAACGGTGGGGCTCCATCGTCGAGTAGCGCAACAACTACCGGCGCAGAACAAGCTGCTGGACAGCAACATCAAAACCCAAGCGGAGCAGGCAACAAAAGCGGCCATGCGACCCCTGCTAGCGTGTCTTCATCAGGACACCATAGTACAACGAATAAACCGTGCTTCCCACCTCCACGAACAAGGAATAACATCATCATTCCTGCGGCTGCACCAGACTCACCGGAGGATCCGTCTGACTCTGACGGAGACCCAAGCGTCGACATGACAGTGGTGAGAGACGCAATAGAGAAGCAATTACCAGGAGAACGTAGGGCTCCGGTAGTGATAGGAGCGAAAGGCGGAAAGGATGTTGGGGCCGTACTAATTATATCTGCTATTTGTATTTTTTTTTTGGCCCACTTCTTTCTAAGAAATGTTGAATGAAATCTATACCCCACGGATTATGTGGTGGAAAATTTTCTGTTTCAACTCCGATAACAACATGATGAGGAACACAATTTTCAGGTGGTAAGAACCGACCCAAAATCCTTGCCGTCGCGCCCATCGAATGTTAGTGGAAGTGACACGACAGGAAATAGACGGAGCAACTTTTTGAGCGGTGAAGGCGAGTCAGACTATTTTCGGGACTCTACGACACCTCGTGGCTGCTCAAGCGCGTCCGGTTCCGAGGGTCATATCTTGCTTCCTCAACGTCCTAGTTACGGAGTTGTAGGGCGCGACGTTGCGAAACTTTCAAGTCGGGGTGGAGGCACGGGGAGACGAAGCAAGGAAGCATCTTCAAATGTACTTACTACTTTTTAATCTACTTGCTTTTGTTCATCGAGTAAGTTCTTGCCGTGCTGGACTTTCATATTATTGTTCGGGTGCTGTCACTTCCTAATCTACACTTATCCTCTCCTCAAACTTTTCTCCACCAGGCTCGGGCTCTGAGTATTGAAGATATTGTCAAGGACGAACATCCACCTGATAGCGACCCTTATATGGCGACGCCAAAAGCACCGGATTTAACGAGGAAGTTCATCAAGACCAGAAGTGCATCCTCGAAAAAGAAAAAGGGGGATAATCTTAATCACACTAGCGGGACATCAACAAGTAGAAGTACACCTACTACTACAGGTGTTACTGGTCCTGCGATTAGTAGAAGTACTACAGGTGCTGTTGCTGTTCCAGCTCCAGCCTCGTCTTTTATGGGTGGCCTGCGTGTTGTCAGTGTCACAGTCGAGAAGCCTGACCGAGAAAAACGACGTGCAAGTGCGAAAGCCAACGCGGCTCAGTCCTGTTCTTCTGAGGTGGATGTTGAGGGTAGATCATGTTCATGCGAAGCCTCATCAGCTGGCGGAGGTCATCAAAGTGGTATGGGTCGACTGCATGGTCCTCTTCATGGTGGTGCGTCTCATCTTGGTACCACGTCAAGTAGTAGAAGAACTGGTCGAGGAGAGATGACCTCTGCGAGTGGCGGCGGAGGTAACCAGACGAGTGATGGCAGTGAAACAAGTGCTGGTCGTTGTCCTCGCAAGAGTGCTTGTGATGGTTTCGAACAAAATGCTGGTACAACAACATCTAGTACTAGAGCCCGGGCGGGATCAAATGGAGGAAGAGGTGGAGCGCTAGTTTCTTTTCACCTTTCCTCGTCTGGAGGTGGAGGAAATACAGCAGGAGTACTAACTCAAGAAAGTTCATTTCGGCCAACAGCGAGGACAGCGAGCCATATGACTGTCACAACAAACTGCTCTTCCTCAGCAGCAGAGGAAGAGGGATTCCTAACAGCAAATGCGAGTAACAGTCCTGGGGATCATACACATCATGAGGTTCTTGAAGCGGAAGATGGTCCTAGAAGTCCTCTAAATCATAATATCCCTTCAAAGAAAGATGTTATAAAAACATCAACGGATCAACAACAGCGACCCCGATGTCCAACCCGCCGGGCGGCATCTCTTTCTAGGCATAACAGCATTATGCTCGACTGTCTTTCTGAATCGTCTGACGAGGAAGACGGGTTTGGAGGTGGAGGGTCCAACAACCCCAGTAGTCGTGGTAATCATTCAAATACAACGCCAAATCATGATGTTGACAACAAGAAGAGCGGGAGGAGCACTCCTTCTAGCTCAAGTAGTTCAACATCCTTCACTACAGGAGGTGTACTAGGTAACATGATTGGCGGATTAGCTGCAACTGGAAACTACATAAACAATAGCAATACTGCTCCTGGCGCACGACCAGACCCCCCATCATATCAGCTCGGAGCTTCTGCCTGCACTGCTGCACAGAGAGGTGGCGGTAAGTGGAACAACTTGTACCGGGAACATCAGCGGCAGGTGTCTGCGAGAAAAAGAGAGCGGACCTGGGAGGAAATGTTCTCAGTGTTAAAACGCGACGTCGACAAAGTATCTTCGGAAGAGGCGTGGCATGACTTGCTCGAAACCGAAAAAGAATTTCATGCGAAGTACTTACTTACAATTAGTACTATCTGAGGGATTTTTGAGGGAATTTTGAGTGTCAGTGATCATCGTGATATAGGAATCCTATCAGAACAAAGTCTATCACTATAATAGATATAGGAATTTATCACTTTAATAGGATCAGAACAAAGTCTCACGCTCATCTATTCTTCATTTTGCATGAAGAAGAAATAGCTTTTGTCAAAAAATGAATCATTTATAAAAAATGAATCATTCAAAGTCTTCTAACTCTTTGACTGTGCCAGGTTAGTAGCTTCTTTCGGTCGGACAACAACTTGGGCAGCGATATTTCACTGTTTGGGGAATCAAGTTGCGCAAGCGGACATGTATAGTCGCCATTTCGACAATCAAAGTTGGGAAACGTACCGCTTCAACATTCATCGGGAAGCCATGCGCAGTCGATTTTCGTACTACGACGATTTAATCGGGATACTACAAGCAGCTTCTCTAGAGGATAAGAAACAGCAGGTGCAGGCGGCGACTTGATGAAATTGGGGATATTGAGGTTCGCGTGAAGCAAGTGGATTCGTGAAGGGACTCGAATATTATTTTCGTTACGATGAAAGCGCCACGACCCTCAGCACTGAAAAATAGTACAACTCGGCCATGTCATTCGTTGTCGCTATGTAGTTACATTAGAATCTGCGATTGTGTTACCGTCCTTGAAAATGATTGGAACCGTCCTGATTCGTTTTTATTGCACAGTTGGTTTGTACTTGTAGTTGTCTGTGTTCCGGGAACAGGAAATATCCTGTAGTTTGACAGTTGTCAAATAGAATGATTTCTTTCCTAACTTCTTAGATTTGCCGATTGAATACTTATATATAATAAACCTATTACTTGATGTTAATCGTGGTAGATACCAGGTAGATGAGCTCAACCTTAACTAGCAATACGACCTTGAACGTGAACTATCTTTGTTTTTTTGAGAAGCAGAAAACCCCACTTAGAAGGCATCACCACTTGGGAGCAATTACAAAGACACCGAACGCGCATGGGGATGAAAAGCCGCAGGCAATGAATGATCAAGGGAAAATCAGAATGACATTGAAAAGTCACGCAGTTTGAGGCTGACCGAGCCCGGTTGTAGCGCTGAGAGGACGAGAATTCGATGTGGTAGATGGGAGAATTGTTCAATGATGAAATAACAAAGAAAAAGTCAGGCGTCAATGAGAAAGCGAAGCAAAACCATTCGACTTGTAGAATAACCAAAAATATGGCATCCTCGTTCAGCACGACACGCGCTCAGCGTGTCCTTAATATCGCATGCCCAGGCCTGAGCAAACGAGGCATACTCGCGCCGTCATCATCAAGATCCGCCACAGCAACGACAATGCACAACAACATTCCTCGGCCTCTACAGCTCGAACTCGGAGTCAGTAGTGCTTCTTCTAGCTCAACATCAACTTTCAGTAAGCGCTATTTCGCAGTCCGCACCTTCGAAGGAGCCAAACCTCAAATCTCTGAGTCAGCTTTCGTGGCTCCCTCAGCCGATGTGATAGGGAATGTGACAATCGACGACAGCGCTTCTGTGTGGTATAACTGTGTGCTGCGAGGGGACGTGAATGAAATTCGGATTGGTAAACGAAGCAACATCCAAGACGGAACCGTGATTCACGTGAGATCGGGAGAATTAGGCGGATGCAAGCCAAATCCGACACTCATAGGCGATGACGTCACGATCGGGCACAGCTGTCTGATACACGCGTGCACACTGCATAGCGGGAGCTTCGTTGGTACTAGATCGATTGCCTCCTCCTCAGCAACTTCCTACACTTTCTTCAAGAGTGGTCATGGTCTTCAGGGGCTTTCTTCTGTTTGTCTTTGTGTCTCACCTACAAGCTGAAGCTATATTGAGCATCTCGAAATATAAATAGATTTTATTATAAACAACCGGTTAGTTTTTACCTCTGTCTAGAGTCTTAGCCCTTTCAACAAAATAAGTAAGCTTTCCCAGGTATGCAATCTTGCGTAATGGATTTTGCTGTTGTCGAGTCTGGCGCTTACGTCGCTGCTGGCGCTCTTGTTCTTTCTAACGCGAGGGTCAAATCCGGAGAGCTCTGGGGAGGACGACCTGCAAAATTCCTAAGAAATCTAAAAGATTCAGAAAAGGAGTTTCTAATGAAATCCGCAACAGAGTACGCAAAATTCGGCCAGAGACACAAGATGGGAGCAATAGAAGTTGATGATATAAACTAGCTTAAACTTGATGCCAGGAAATATACAAAAACGCGGATACAGTGAAGCAAGAAGGAGTCAGTATATGATATCTATGTTTTACCAGAAAATCTTGCAGCAAAGCGCCAGAATCTGCCAGTTGTTTGTTGTAGGTACAGTTTTTGAATTGTTCCATCTCAACTGAATACTGCTGAGTATTGGAGATGATCTCCCGATGATCGGTTGCCACAGAAGTGTTCTCGTCGTAACCAACGCGCTTCTGTCTGTACCGACAGTGAAAGACAATTCTTGTGAGCTTTCATTCTTGTTCACCGAGAACTGCCATTGACCAAATGCTGATCAGCTTTGATGGTGGTCGTCGTGGCTGACTAACAAGTCTTAGTCTCAGATCATGCCGTCATGGTTGCTCCGTGAAATTGAGCAATATCACCTTGATGATAGATCATGTTACTCCTCCAGCGTCTCTCTATGAGCGATCCATTGACAACTCTTCATTACATATTGATATTCGTCTAGTATAAATAGAAGAATGTTAACGCTTAGGATTACATGGATTCTTCTACTCTTACAGGACGAGTACTAGTACCACAGGATTTCTGAATGAGGCGTCGTAGGGTAGTGAGACATAAATTGATCGGTCTATTAAGTCGACAGAACTTAGACTCTTACATTAAGAATTTGCGTTTCTGATTTACCACCTTAATTATTCACGCTCCTTAAGACACGACAACTTACCAGGATTCATCTTGTTCAAGAACATGATATGTTTTATTTCGTTGATGGGAGCATCTTCGTATCTTGTCGTCACTTGCTGAAACGCACAACCGTGTCTAGCGCGGACTAATACTCGATCTCTACCAAAACGCGCGATCTATATTCTTGGAGAGATCTCTACCAAAACGCCGGCGTTGCTAATTTCCTATTGCAATTAAACTTCTTGTCACGTCCACGTTGGAGCAAACAGTTTCTTCTTTTGGGGCGCATTGAGCAGGCTGTAGTAAGTACATTTGTACATATAACACTACTGCTGAAAGCTTCACAACATTCCCAGCAAGATCGTTAAATCAATGCCTTACACTCTTTGGCTTTAAAGTTATTCTTTTTCTTTTCGCTTGGAGGTATGCGAAGCTGAGTATTTCACGGGACCACGTCGTCGAGACCAGTTCACGCTCGTTTCCTTCACTGGTTTGAAGGAGGAAATACAAATATTTTTAACGGGGGACTTGGACAAGCGTGTTGTATATCAGGTTTCGCCTTAGCGGATCAAGCATTTTCTCCTAGGTAGTGAGAATCTCAGAACTGATTTAGTCGAAGCCGCGACATTTTCCGAGACATCGTCACTGGCACACAGCCGTAGACTCCTTCGTCGGATGAAAACGAAAAGTGATCTCACGAAAAATAGACGAAGATAACTCGCTGCCTTTGCCGACCCGGAAGCAAATCCGATTTTCTTGTTTCGACTGCTTCTGATTCAGTATCCACCTTTGCGAGTCAGTGGTGCGTCTTATCTCACGACAAATAAGCGAACAAGATAACTCGCCGTCTTGCAGATTATAGCGTCTTTCGCAACCTAGCGTCTCTAGCGTTATCGGCTTCCTCCGGGAGAAGCGTCTTTGTTCCACGAGCGTTATCGGCTTCCTCCGGGTGTTGACGATGACGGGAGACGCAAGTGGTCATTCCGAAGCGGTACTTTTTTGTTCCATAGCGAAGTCAACTACACTTTTATTCCATAAGCATAAGATGGTAAAACTAAAAACTTCAGAGAATGACAAAAATGAAGATAGAAAATACTTGTGATACAGATACTTCTACTTGTGTGCTCCTCGAAATTCATCAAAATGGTCAATTCATCTAGGAGCTTACCGTGGAGGATAAGGAGTATCGAACGATACTAGATGGCTTGATACCTATCGTGGCAGAGATCGTGAACAGTAAGCAGCATAGAGGCCTTTGCAGCATGGGCGAATTGATGAAAGATACACGAGTTCGAGAAAAAATCGCTGCGATACCTCTCGGCTACGATAGGAAACTGAGCAAGATTTTGAGTACTTCAACTTTATGGCCGCTTTGGTTCTTTTGGTCATTGTGGATACAGAATATTTTTGAAACGAAGCCATGTCTATGCACATCAATTTCCATGGCATCAATCAAGACCTAATATTATGAACGCCTGTGTTTTTCACGATAGAATATCTTTAACACGACATCAGAGTACTACGACGATTACTTTGCGATCTTGGAAAACGGAAACTCGGTAGCAACCTGTCAAGCGTACGAGACAGGACTGCTTGACCCGAATACGAATGAGAGAACAGCTGCGCGCGCAATTTTTATGGCTAGAAGTTATATACTAAGTGTTACTGATAATTGAGATTGACGTGACTTTTTCTTTAAGAAAGTGCTTGGTCCCGAGGATGTGCGAGGCAAGAACGGCGAGTCATCAAAAGTAAGAAGAGGGTAGCAGTCGCAGGAACAAAATGCAGGATCTGCAACATGAGACGCAGACACGACGTAAACAAACATCCTCCATGAAAGTGAAACCAATTGTGAGTAACTACCCCAACGCGACCCGGCAATCTGGCACCATTGTCGCCTGTCACACAAATACCTCCGGGATCGGTCCCGTGCGCCCTATTCCTGCTTCACAAATTGCCCCCGTGGTCCGTCCCCGCGTGTTCGTGTCTTCCGCGCTGCCCGTGAGGTCCGTCCCCGTGCGTGCCGGTTGTTTTCTGCGCGTCACTTTCGGGGCCCGTCCTCGTGCGTCTATGGCTTACACATTACCAACCTCCCCGGAGTCTAAACTTGGTGGCGCTGACTCCGTCGGTTCTGTCGGTGCGGGAGTAGCTACCAAGTCCCACGCTTCTGGCTTTTGCTCTGCGTCATCGTGGGCTTCTGCGGCATCAAATGCCGAGGCTTGGGCGCAATACGAATACATGGTGACGAATTTGGCCGGGTACTAACTCTCCTTATGAAGAGATGCATCATATTGTACTTGCAGTTCTTGACCTTCATCGTTTCTATCCTTGCAAACCATGAGTTTATTATACGTCTGGAAAGTGCTTCTACACTTCAAGTTCAATCATGATTTACATTTATAGATGCATGAAATTGAAAGGGCCTAAGTGCAACATCTTGATCTTCTACATAATATTTATATAAGTAACTACTCTCTTGTTTCCCAGGACACTTCGGTCATCGACCGCGACTGAGGCAGCACTGCGACAACAGTTTGAAGAGCTATTGCAGCTAAGACACGAAACATTCGCATTGACCGAATACAATACGAAGCCTGGAGCGGCGCCTGGGTATGCGTACGGCGCTGCCGGTGCTCAGCAGCATCATAGCAGTCTTAGCTGTGGTAGTGCAGAAACCCGTGGCGGTCTTGGGGGTGGCATCCTGGCATCCTATGCGCACGCCGTAACGAGCGAAGCAAACCTCTCGGGACCAACTTACGGCTGCTGAATTACTTACCCAGCTCTACATAAGTTGTGGCGTAAAAGGCATAGAGCATAATTCTAGTTGCCATCGATCCTGAAAAACAAGTCAAGAAGACGTTTTTATGACTTTAAGGAAAAGCTAGCTCGTCTAACAACAACACCTGACTCCAGACGAGAAGGAAGAAAAAATCAACATGCTTGGGCAAGCCTGTGTGGATTTCCTTGCACAGCGGGAGCCTCCAGCGGCACCTCTGAATCATTTGGCTCAGCATCCGCAAATAATCGCATTGAAAAAGAGTACTTACTACTTTATAACTTTTGTTCTGAACAATCTGATCTAGTATTTTAATAGTTTTAAAACAACTACAACCTACAATCTACTCCATCTCCATTCATCAACATTATTTTGCTTTTTTTAGAGCCGTAAGAGGACACAGAGAAGACACCACCTTTTTAAGTCGTTTTACACACGGCTGCTGCAACATTGTGATCTTTTATTACTCATACTTGAACTACAACTACTTGAACTACAAGGTGTGATCGCAAAATTTGAGAGGTGGTTGCGGTCACAGCCACAAGCGTTCTTAGTTTCTGCGGAGGGAACGCAGCAATGCCTTTGGGTTCAACTCGTTCTTTACCCTGACGAGCGAACCGGTGACTACACATTCCGTCCCAACAAGACCACGGCTCCTGGTGACGCCGGTTACTAACAAGTTTCGTATCGTTCTCTCTGCGCGAAGCGATTGCGCTTGACCCGAAAAGATCGATGCGGTCACGTGGAAGACGCGTGACAGATGAGGCCTCGTCTTTGTCGCTAGAAAGAGTTTGCAGGGGTGTTTTTGGAAAACTTAATGAACTCTCTCAGCATCATCCATGCCTGATCGAATATCTTAATCTTATTCTTATTCCCCTGTCGTTCATGACATACACATACCACGCCATCATCAAATCCTGAACAACATGTACATGATTCTTATGGTTTTTTTATAGGAATACAGTAGAAGTAGATTCCCTGGTGTCCCTCTCTTGAATCGTCTTGATTCCCCATCCCTTGAGAAGACGATCTTTTCGGGACGATTTCGCTGCTTTCTATACTGATCGTTGCGCGGCAATGTCAACATCAACAAGTAGAAGGTTCAAGATCACAAAATTTTAGTACTTTTGCTCATGCTCGAACTTTCTATGCAGCGCAACAAGTTCGTTGCTCGAGTTGTTCACTCCTTGTTCTACGGATGACGTGATGAGATCAGAGCCAGGTTAGACATGAATTGCGTCAGCAGCAACACGTGAGTCTTCAATGATACAGTTTAAGATCTTGTTGTATTCTTGAAACACGACAAGGTGAAGATCAAAAATGGTCGTCCTTGTAAAGACCTTTGCTTCTGGCCCTTCACCTCATAAATCCATTTGCGCTTTACCGTTTCCACAGGCGGCTTCCCCCAGTCGGGGTGGTAGAGTCTTGATTTGGTTTTTTGATATTTTTTTTCCTTTAAAACTACCACGTAAAAACCACAAGAAGAATCTATCATAAGTACTTAAAGCGAGACAACAAATTTTTTGCAAAACGACGAGAAAAACTGAACAATCTATCAATATCAAACGACCATTACATATCTGCGTGATAATTTCGTATTGAATCATCGACGAACTGGAACTTCGTCACGACTTTCAACCTCCGCAACCAACAAACATAACCAACTACAAACAAAAAGATGGCTGGTTTACCGATAGTGGGTCACTTCGGAAGAGAAGAAATACATAGGGATCACTTCTTGTCGACAACTTATGCCGAATGGGATGGCGAGCCGGCATATGCAAGCGCCCATTTTGTCCAACTCCCGGTCTCATCAAGCACTAAAAACGACAACGCGGTCATATCGTTGCCGCGAGAGGTATTAACCAGGCCTACTAGAAATGTTTATGGACGATAAAAATTATACTGTTCAACAATGTTATAATGAAAGTAAGTAAGCACCACTTAGATATCTTGACTTCGTGATCCTTAGTATCATGTTTCAAATCATGCTTTCTTCTTCTACTTATTAACTCCACCTGCTGCAATGCACCATCGTCGACCATACAGATCCGATCCTATGAGAATCCAGTGCCGACTTATAAGCTTGACGACTTATTTCAGTTACCGAAGAGGTATATTGAGCTCTATAAAACCAAGCTGAGCAAGGAAATCCAGAGGGAGGAACAATCGAAGCAGAAAGCGTCGGTAATCTTTATATCTACTTATTTGCTTCACTACACTTCTCGGACATGACTTTTTCATCATTGTATTTGCCAAATCCGATGACACTTCCACTCGACGCTCCAAGAACAATCGTAGACAACTTATTCCACTAGTACAATAAACCAATCCGATTTCACTCTCACAAAAACATACCTGCTCGACACAGACCGGTCAGCATAAGGCTGTAGTGCAGGCGTTACGGCAAGTTAGGGAAGAGGAGAAGGACCGAGCGAAAACAGAAGATACTGAAAAGAGTAGAAAAGTAGCAGAAATGCAACAGGTAACCCAAGCAACGGAAGCTGAATGTAGGAGGTTTTTGAAACGATATGACTGGGATGTGAAACTATCATGCGAGCAGTACTTTGGAGGGGCGGAGGTTAATAGCTAAAAACTGTCCTCTTCGAATGGCTCTACTTAACATATTGAGCAACATAAGCATACGCATATTTCTCCTGGTGAATGAGCTCCGGAGTGCAACATAGAAGTCGCCATAGTTTCCTTCCGCCAATCCGACATCACCTGACGCTGAATCTTCTCGTCTGCCATCTTACACACATTCCTCCATATCTTGGCGCACAAGCGTATGCTCTGTTTCCGAATACGAGGCACATTCAAATTGTTCTTCACAAAGGATGATTCACAAATAGCTTTATCATATCGATCCCCCAGCATAAACATTTCCCCCTGAAAAATGTAAAACGAAGCGGTAGCACAAGAGACACGCAGGAGGTTAGTAGGCACACTGCAGCCACGAAAAGAACACAGATGAATTCTCGCTAAAGATGAAGATACAACTGATCTTCCTGATTGTAGAACAATTGCGAGAACAACTGTAGTGGTCAAAATCAGGATCAATCAGGTTCGAAGAAAAGGAGGGCCGTTCCCGTTGTTTTGCAGTACTACGATGGTCTATTCGAAAAACTGAAAATAACCGAGTTACTGACTGAAATAAGTGAGGTAGCTTTGACAGGGCTACTCTTCCTTGTTCAGTATCTCGCTTATTTTCAGTAGTTAATCGCTTATTTCAGTTTTTCGAATAGACCATCCTCGTAGTACTGCAAGAAAACACCGAAAACGGTAGCACCAGGTACAACTTGCAAACAGCTTGTTGTATGTGTGTTGTTCGAGAGCATGTGTGACAAGATTCGGTTCAGCGGATAACGATTCTGCTTCTGATGCGACATTCTTTTTTGTATGAATCCTGAAATCCATATAATAGACCTTAGACTTCATTTATTTGTATTTGATATCCTTAAATCCGTTGTATACCTTGCTTTCAAGTTTCACTGGTTTCAAGTTTATGGACCCGAGCGACGCGTATGACTTTCGTGCGACATTGATCAAGAGACGCCTTGGAAATGTTACGCCTAAGTAGTGCTTGCCTTGGAAATGTGACAAGATTCGGTTCAGCGGATTCTGCTTCTGTGAGTGAAAGAGAAACAACTTCTATGTCAACACTAGAGAAAGAGTTTCGAGCGTCTACTATGAGGTCGTGTGATCATCGTGATGATGGATGCGTGAGTATTTGATCCACGTCAATAAGGCGTGACCGTGAGTATTTGCCCCATGATCAACTACAGGTCGACATTGACTACATGTTATAAAAGACAAGAAGTATGGAATTTTTGTAAAGATAGTTATATATGACATATTGACCACAGCATCTTCTTTATCACCTCTTTCCTCCACCCACAGGATCCTCGATGTTCAAGGAATTTTTGATCTCTCCCCTCCCCAAGATTTTTTCCCATTCATGTTTGTTATACTTGAATCATTGGAACAATGCCAGACGAATTCTTGTATCGTGTTTTGATTTGTATATGCCTGTATATTTTTCTTGTTGATCGATTAATTTACACTGGTGCGAAACGATGGGATGGGAGTCCTGTTCCTTATAGTACCCGCCTACAGGGTTGCTTCGTATTTTTCTGCGTCATCTCTATAATCTTTATGTATGTTTTCACAGCGCTTGCAGTATTCGCGATGATTGGAGAGTTCATAATATGGCTTTTGGGGGGACGTCGCAGTGTAAAACGAATGACCCGTACTCTAAAGCGAATTGCAACGAAGTTTGTTTGGAACAATTTAAGCATAAATTTGCTAGATATGTAGTATGTAGGTGCAGAAAATCCAAGCTCCTAGAACTGAGATTGGCACTACTTTCAAGCCCGTGCACCCACTAGGCTGCGCCTCTTTCTGCCTCCTTTTTCGTACATTCCCGAGTTGGAAACTAGTGGGTGGCCCCTGGTAACTACCAAAAACCTCCACGCCCGATGGCTCGGCAGTGATATGGGAGCACTCTCCGGGCGGGGGCGGACCCGTACTCTAAAGCGAACTGCACCATACGTTTTTTCTTTTTGCGGACCAAATTAATACTACCAGCAGGAGCAATAGCACGATTAGACGCATCGCACAACCAGAAAGAGCAAGTACTAGAAGTGGGTGCGGGCCCAAGATGGGTAGAAGTCGTTCGACGTCTCCGGCTCGTAGCCGGTCGCCCTCGCCTGACCGCGAGGCCGCACGAGCGAAATTGATGCAACAATCTGCCCGAGGTCAGGACTTGATAGAAACGTTGGGTCTCAGTCTGAATTATGGTTCGAGTCGTCAAATAATGTTCGAATATATAATGCTCATTTTTAGAATGCCAGTACTGATTTGATGTTGTCCTTCGACTTTCATCTACGTTTCTCAATCGAGTAGAGCGGCCGTTTCATCAAGACCAACTTCCATCTTAATAAACATTTTCTAGTAAAAAAACTCCTACTAATCTTCATCTGCAACCTCTGCTCTACGGCTACTTACTTCTAACCCAAAAAGAAGCCAACGATGTCAGAACTGATGGACCAGATTTCTTCGTCGAAAAGGGGACCACTACATTTTCTGGGCAGAAAAAGTAAAGCCGCGGTCTTCGAGACACCAGCTGTTGAAGCGACTGAGAATAATTATGCACGAAGCAAAGTTCCTAATCTAGAAGGAAGGAACTACTGTCTTTGTGATTGCAACTAACTGACTATTCTTGTGACGAGTCACAATCACAAAAATAGTAGTATAGTTACACAGCTACTGTTAGGAAGATGTTTGCAAATGTAACGCTAACCTTTTCCTTTTGTGACACAACAATTGCCAACGTCTCGCCAACTACCTCTAACCTTCCAACGTGAACAAGTACAAGAACCAGACTCGAGGTCCACAGCGTGCTCCTGGGCCGAGAGTGGACGACTTCATAATCCCAAAAGACCCAGTCGCACTAATGAACCCCAAAGAGTTGCAGGAAATGCGCAGACGAATTTCTGGTAATGTCGATCTCTCAATGCGCGAGAAAGGATGGAAGGCGGCGGATAAAGTTTTATGGTTTTGCTCTAGTATTATTTAGGAGATAGGTGAGATCGTACATTATTGCATGATCGTCTAGAAATTCATCCACTACAATCGTCTACGTTGTAGAAGTAGCTCTAGCCTCTAGCTAATAGATTATAGGAGATAGAAGATCAAGAAATAGAAAAGAATAAGAACCACATAGTACTAGAATCCAGCACTTGTCCCATCATAATCCATCTCTTCTAACATCTTGTCGAATCTTCGAAGAAGAGCCAAAGTTCTTGAAGCATGAAAAGCCAGACCTAACCGTTTGGGAGATCGAAAAATTACCACCAAAATATGCGCATCGGACCAGGAATAGCTATCGAAATTTGCCTACTGACGGAAGAGCGCTGTTGCGGCTGTATTTGATGGACTTTTCGTCTTCTAGCCTTGTTGACGTAGCACTCAAATTATAACAGATCCTTTCCTGACCGAGCTTGATGAATACCACGCTCACACCAGGTGAAAGTTGTGAATACGTTTACCTACTTCTCGATCTTCGTCTTTCAGGAATTGTCCTCACGTTTCCGATCTACACGTTGTCCGCATCGCTGACCGTGGAACGACTCAAGAAGCCAATCGACGGATAGACCTTGCGAAAGAGATCGAGGCCAGGCAGCATCCTCTTTACGTCAACAAAGAACGGCTCGCAGCTTATCAAGCAGAGTGTCAGAAGCGTGCCCATGCTCGCTACATGCTAGAAGAAAAACGAGAGCGGATTGCCCGTGAGGGAGCAACAGATGATCATGAACAGACAATGATCTCAGGACGTGACATTGTTACTCATCTTCAAAATACAACTTCATCTTCTTCTGCTGACCGTCCTTCTGCTGACCCCCATCATAGTTGTGCGGGACAAGACCTCACAGATCCACCTTATCCCAGACTCGTGAAGCTGAAAGGTGAATTCGGGAAGCAGAAAGCGCTGGTTTCTGATTCGCGGACAGTGTGGAAGACACAAGCATACAACTACCGTTAAGGTTTCTACACAATCTTTACTTACTTTAGAAGCATCCACATCGATTTCGATCCTCATCCTGGGACCTCCGTGTTGAAGTGGCGGACCTAAAAAATAGTTGTTCCAGGATGCACTTACTCTCAAAGATGATAACATATTTTTATGGAAGATGTTGATCTTGATGCATGAGTTTTATTTTTATTTGCGCTGTAGATTGTTTGATGTTGGTCTCTCTCGGAACGAGATCTACTTACATGATCTAATACTGGTCCTTTGGTGAACGTTATCCAGTATGGAAAGCGGAGGAGCATTTGGAGGTCTTCGAGAAGCCTGGCGGGTACTACGAGAAGTCGATAGCACTCCAGAAACAGATTGACCAGCACAACGTGGTGGAAGCGCGAGCACGTGAACAGGAAAGATTAGAGGATGAAGAGCTTGAAAGAATGCTATTCGGAAACGAAAAGAAAATATAAACGATGAGGACGATATGTAAGATTAAGTCAAGTTTTTATGTGGTACCACCTGTATTGGAAAACGTGAACGTCTTGATGAAAAATGTCAATGCCATGAAGAATATCCGGGGAATGTACATACTTTGAATTCATAATGAAAGACAAATGAATATTAGTATTGAGTAGCAGTAGACATGTAGCATTTCGTTTTGATTACCAAATCAAATATCAAATATATAGCAGAAGTAGTACATAATTGGAACAAAAGGAAGAAATTTCAAGGAAGTCAGGTACTATACATCATGATCTTGAGCTCGATCGTAGGGATAAGATGTATCATGACCTTCGTGTGTATAATTTGGAAGTTACTTCTGAACGTGTAGATATCATGCTAATCTTTGACACCTACCCACGACTGTATAAATTGTCAAAAAGCTAATCTCTACAAGCTTGTATTTCAATGTTTGTGCTGATAATTGTCATGACCATGCCATTCTATTACTTACTCAAATGTCAACATAAGATATGCCGCGTGTAATTCTTGCATAGAATCTAAGATCAATCCATCATTGTGTATTGGGAAAATGAAAAAGAACGATAGATGAATGCCAGCCTCATCTAGGTTGTACATCGACAAGAAGCTAAAGAATATCGCAGCTCTTTGCAAAAACACGAATTCCTCATTCACTCACGCTGCTCTGACTGTCTTATGTTCTGATTGTATCGGGTGTTATGAACATTTAATCTCCATGCTGTAATACCGAAAAGGTTCTCGTCCTCAATGTTGTACCGAAGTAGACGAGGTGTTCTCTTGACTCCCCCCCTTACGGTAAGTTTAGGAATTCTAGAACACCCTCTATCAAGCCTTTCAATTTTTATGTACAACGGTAAGTTTAAGTTAGTCGAGGAAACCTCCTATCTAGGTTGATGTTGATCGTTTGGTCGCCTTCTAGTACGCGGTTTGAATGAGCCTCTTGAGAGAAAGGGGTGACCACCCAAGAAGTGGTGGAACAAACTAACACCGAAGGAACAGGACTCGACTTTCATCTTGCAAGAACTCATTAACAAACTCACACCGAAGGAACATCACTTTTGTTTTTTCTGGCACGAACTCATTATAGACTCTGTGGCTACAACGGACGTGCGCCCAAGAATGCAGGCCAAACTGTGGACGGCGGGCCAATTCCTATCCTATCCTATCAATTCTTGGAGGTGAAGAACATGATCATTTGTCTAGAAGTACCTACTTGTTGGAAGATATTAGTTTATAATTTAATATCGTGGAGATTGATTTTGATACTTCACTCTAACGAGGACCACTACGCACAGCGACAGCTCGGACTCGACTCGAACAATCTTCGTTGGATATTTTTTAAAACAAGGTTTGGGGCTGATCTTCGACCTTTTGTTTCTAGTATTAAGTTGATAGAAGAAGTTCCAGTAATGAAACTACGTTTAATGATTTGCCGGCATGTTGGTCTACTTGAGGCGCACGACTTCTCGGGCTACCGCGCTTCGCCCCCTGTGTGTATGTATGTACATTATGCACTACTAGCTTCGTTTTGATGAATTTTTATACCTGTGTTCTTTCATTGATGAAGAAGCAATAGAAGTAGTTTTATCGCATAGATACGTTTGTTTCTACTTGAGCATTCAAAATGGAGGACGAGGTTGAGCTTGGAGATCCCAACTGTAGGGGCCACCGTTCGCACTGTGCATCGCAGTGAATTTTGACCGCTTTTCTACAGCGAAAAGTCGCGGTGCAGCTATCATTTTCCGATCAACATATTGCCGTTGCTGCAGTCCTTGTCCAACCTCTTCTTTTTTGTAAATTCAAGTTCTTTATCGACAATTCCTGCTAGTTAGTACGGACAACGAGGGCTGCGACATCGTGACTGAGCCCTTCGAGTTGTCATTCAGTGGTTCATTTCACCACCATTGTGGTGCTAGGTAGAAGACAAACATCGTTCTTGCGCTACTTCTTCTGCTAATATCTTCAGAACTTACTACGTACACGTACGGTTCGTTCTACAAGCGTGGACGGCCGCGACGAAAACTAAAGCACAGGTCACAACCACAAGAAAATTTACCTACATCTTCTTGTAAAACTTAAACTTAAAAAGTTTGTTATCTTGGAGACCAGCACGAAGGCGAAGGACAAAGAAAATGGATTCGCAGGACCGTTCAGGGTTCGCAGGGAGGTTGGCTGAGCCAATCTACAACCTCACTCCGGAGAACTACGATTCATTACATCGTGCCGTCAGTGAGCATTTGTCCCAACAGAACCGCATTAACTCGCCTGAAGGGGAGCAGGTACGTACTTACTATAGGTCCAGTACTGATACTCGAAGACGAACGTCTTCGAGATTGATGTGATTGAGTTTGAATTTACTCTCGTCCATTAAGAAGATAATTTCCGTAGTTGTACCCAGCATTCTACTTATCTTGACATGATCGAATTCGAAGGATTTGCATCTGTACTTCAAAGTCATAATCTTGAACGAATCAAGCATTATATTATGATAATGATCTTCAACTCAAACTCATTCATCTAGTCACCACTACACCTGCATCCCACCCATTTTTGCCATTGAATTCCAGATGCCACGATCGTCGATTCCGGAAGGACAAAACTTCCGGAACTGGTCGCTCCAAGGATTTATGGCATCAACTACACTCATGCACGCAGAGAACACAGACATTTGTTGCAGTTTCGACAAGTAAGTGAGTAGTGTCTGGTGACAGCCTCGCGTGCTATATTCCCCCTCACCCTCTAACACAAGCAATAACAACAACAGCACGCTACAGGAAAGCTCGCTCCAACAAGATGTTAGCAAAAATCGAAGCTTGGGATGTACTTTAAGTTTAGTAGATCCTCTTGTTTTAATATGTCGACCATGATGTTCATTTTACCAAGAAGTGTTTGAACGATCATTTTACAGTGTAATCTCCTACTACAGCTTCCAGCGAAGATTTGCAGCAACTATTTCTTCGGAGTTCTGGCAATCCGTTGGCAGCCTTGTTGCAGCAGCAGTTACTTACAATGCGATTGCAACAGAGTGGGAGTAGCGAGCCAAATTTAGTGTTAAGGCTGACTTACACTCGGGTAGTTCAACTCGAGTGCTTGTTTGCTCATCAATAAGAGGAGAGCTTGACAAAAACAAGAACATCAACGAGCTTGATCCGATCATTGTTCGCATCGCTTACCCTTGATCTTCTGCTGGTACTTAAAGATCTTGCCTTGTTTCTCACTTTTTCTAATCCCTGGCCTCGGAACCTCTACTACTGCGAGTGGCGGGAATATCGCCACAACGGGCTTATCTTCCTTCGTAAACGGAGCAGGACAATCCGCAGAGGGGTCCCCATTTTTGCAGATGGCACCATCAGCTGTCTCCTTGGCGTCTAATGCGAGTCTGCAACCTTCGGGACAGGAGAGTCTGGTAATCTTCATATCTTCAATCGCACAGTCTCAGTCACCTAGTGATCTTGATGATATTTTTTATGGATTCGTCTCTTCCACCACCTTACAAAGAAACAATTGCGTAGCTTCCTTTCCATCCAAATCACAAAATACATTATTCAAACTTATAACTACAGATCGGAAGCGCTCCTCGTGTAGGTGCGTCCTCGTCTGGTATGTGCGTTTTCGGGAATTACGCTGCCAGTAGCTCAGAGCAACTGCAGGCCGCCAGCGGATTTCCAACGGTATCAGTGAGTTCTTCTTGAAGATATATGCCTACTAGGTATAGTACATCAAGATAACTGAGATTAATAAATGTTCATGATGAATGTAGCACTAGCATATTGATACTCATGCTTATACTGTAGAAAATTCAAACAAGGACTGCAAAAATCCGCAGAACACAAACACTCGCCGCCTACTGCGCTCCTTTCGTGAAAACCTTCCCCAATTGCGAGCAAAGAGCCCCGGGCGCCCTCCAAATCCCCGCGCGCATCTGCTGGCTGCTGCGGTGGACTCTGGAGGGGCGCGGGGAATCGCATGAAACGAACAGACCAAAAGCCAGAAAAGCCGAGGGGAAGCAAGTCGCGAAAGTCGCTAAGCGGAGCACTTCCAGGACTAGGAGGCAACACGCGCCGCCGCTTTTGTGCAGTTCTTCCCCGACTTAGCGCCCTTATGATTATTGCGCAATAACAAGATAAACAAGATAACTGAGTCTACTGCGACTGGCCTCGGATTTGGTTAAGATCTCCTCCTTTCCCAATTGAACTGAAGATTCTTAAAAATCTGTCTCCGCGTCTTCAGGGTGTTCTCGGAAGCACTAGCACATTGCCGATGATACCGCAACCTACGAGTTTTAGCGGTTTTTATCCGGAGCTGCCTCAAGTAACGCCAGTATACTATGTATTATATATAACAGAGTAGTTTATAGCACGCATGGTGCATGGAGTAGCATGGAGTGCATGGAGCGCAGAGCTTTAAGGGGCGCAAGAAGCTCCCCCTTTAGCTCCATGCTACTCCATGTGATCCATGCACTCCATGCCATGCGAGCTGTGAAACCTTATAAATTGCTCTGATATAAGTATACTAGTACTTCTCTTTTATGAAGTTCACCGTTATACGGAACGACGTGCTACTTATATATGCTACTTTTTTTTTGTTCAGAACATACAAGATACCATGTTTGCCTTTTCTGTTTCTTCAACATCATGTATTTGTGGCTATGCACTTGATGTGGCTGTTTGATGTTCCTCCATGATCCAACAACCTGTCGATACAACAACGAACACGACGCTTCAGATCCCGCCATGCAATTTGTTGGGGGGTTTGAATGCTGATGGCGCCGGTTGGGTTGCTAATCGGCCTCTGGTGCTTCAGCAAGGTAATAACGGGTCAAGCCAGGTGATTCAGACCGCTCCCTTAGATGCGTCTGAGAGCCAAACGGCATCCGTCGAAATGGTCGCGCGAGAACTGCTTAATGCTAAGACTTGCGAACAAACTTGCACTTGGTGAAGTTTTTAGTGACGAATTATCATGCGATACCCCACCATAAGCAATACCCCAGAAGAAAGTACTACCCATCAACGTTTCTACACATCAACGTTTCTACCCATCCACGCTTATACCCCAAGTTTTCTATCCATCCACGCTTATACCCCCAAGTTTCTACTCATCAACGAAGTCCATAGATGGATTTAGACTACGAATTAGAACTGCACTAGCGAACGAGGCTGAAAATCATCTAAGCACTTCTAATACTCCCAGCCAGAGCCATCTCCTTAATCAAGATCAAGCCGATGCTAGTCAAGCAAATAATAGATCAGGCACATTAGCTGGTCAACATCAAGAACAAGGTCATCAACCTGGTCCAGGTGGTGGCGCGTTTCGGACCAACGTTCCGGAGTTCGTGCCACGTAGTACTGAGTCAGGAGCCGGCGTCACAGCGGAAGGTGGTGCATATCGTGCTCCACTAGAATTTCGACCAGAGAACCGCAGGGAACAGCAAGGAGGTTCCAATGCATCTTTGCCGGCAAATGGAGGAGGCATTGGAAACTATTCACAGGGTTAAGGCTCTCATCATGTTGATTTAGTAATGACTTAATGAAAATGAAGATGAACTCGATAGGATACATCAATCTACATCTGCTACTGTTCCCCTGTATTCTTGTCTAATACTTATATCAGATGAACGGCAGCGGAACTACCGGCTACAACAGTGCTAAATCTGTTTCTTCCACCGCTATGAAAGGAACTGGTGAAGGTCCTGCTGGAAGTCATGCTGTTGCTGATAACAGGAATAGTAAACTACAATCTTCTTCTCGGCAAGGGCAAGGGCAAGGGCAGGGGCAACAACAACATGAATTCAGTGGTACTTCTAAGGGTGGGCCTGGAGGAAATGATGGCAACGGAAATGGAAAAGGTGGAAGTAGTATGAACAAGGGTGTTCCTTCAGCTTCGAGTAAGGGAACAAGTAATGGAAAAATGAATGTCGAACAGATGGGTGGTAGTGCTTCTCGTTATTCTGACTCTCCGTCTCGCTACAACAACCCAGCCGCAGGAGACAGGAGTCCTTATAATCAGCAGCTGAACGGCACAGGGCCAACTACCTCTTCTTCTTCACGTGGAGGTAAGATGAATAGTAAAGGTACTAGTAAAGGTGGTTACAACGCCTACGACGACAGAGGACCATTTGGATTTGATGGAGGACCTCGTGGAGGGTACGACGACGACTGTGGAGGGTGCGATCGCGATTACATGTACCTGTCGAAATCAAGTTAAGGGTCGTTTCCAGATTACATCATCCACTACCATCCTTGACCTATTTCCTAGTCGGAAAATAAGGCTAAGCTGCAGGATGTTCTGGGGAATGTAATTCTGCAACCTCTAATCAATGGCTGGCCCACCCGATAAAGGTGGTAGTAGCTCTTCTAGAGATAAGATCATGACGAGTGGCGGAGGTTACATGAAAGGTGGCCCAGGAAACAAGGCAGCGCCGCCAAAAGGGGTTATGAATATGGATTGCAACATTGTCTTTGTCGAAGCGTACTAATTGTAATTAATTTAGGAAAGAAGATCAAGATGCTGATGTTGCGCTAAAAATCTGTTTTGTTTGATGGTTCACGACAAGAACTTCTACTGAGTCTGTAATTGTTTTGAACTTGAAAGTGTCTTGAGAACAACAAGGGTAAAAAGAATAATTAGCCCTAATGCGAGTCCTCTTCATCTTCTAATTCTAATATCCGCAGTACTAGGTATCCGCAAGACTACGACTACCCTCCAGGAGCCGATCAGAGGATAACAACTGCATGGGGAAAAAGTTTCGAAAAAAACGATATGGGTAGTGCTGGCGGAGGCAGCAAAGGTCTAACTGGCAGCACTGGCAAAGGAAAAGGAGGTGGGCCTTCTTCTGGTGCTAAAGGAGACACGATGATGAAAGGAGGTCTTATGCAACCATCAACTTCTTCGAGTAAAGGAGATGGCACTCAACCAGATGGCGGAAAACGAATAACTGCTCACAAAGGCGTGGAGTACTTCAATCTTCTCCATTTTTTGATCTGCATCAACATCATGTTGGTAAAGAAAAACTGAAAATACCTCAACTACTACGTTGCACTAGATCTTCTTCTAGTTCTATGGATAAAAGCGGAATGACTTCTGCCAACAAACTTTTTTCTTTAACATACTCCCTTCCCTTATACCTGTTGACCACGATCAGATACAAGCACAACATGGTGCCTCGAAACAAGGACTTGCTTGAGGAATATGGGCACACAATGTCGGAGAAACCTATTACGACTCTGATGATTCGCAACATTCCTAACCGGTACACGCAAAAGCAGTTTATACAGGAATTAGACGCCATCGTTAAGGGTCGTTACCGTTATTCATCTTGAGAAGCATGTTCTTAGTCCTCCTTTCCTTTAAGGGAAAGAAAACGCGCCAAAGGTGCTCTCTAAGAACAAGATGAATATACTTAGGCGAGGTCTAACATCGGGTTCAAGAATACCTACAATTAAGGGCTTCCGAATTACATCCCTCACTACCATCCTTGGTTCCTTTTTAGGTCAAGGATGTTCTGAGGAATGTAATTCCGTGGCCTGTATCTAATACAGTTTTGCTTATTTGCCGATCGACCGCAGCACCGAGAGCAGTGTGGGGTATGCCTTCGTCAACTTTCGAAAACCGAGTGACGCGGTGCGGGCACTGCAAATTTTCGGGGAGTACCGATTTCAAAGGTACAAGAAAACTACAATAACTACTACATTTGTATGATCCATTATTTACTAGACTTAATTAGTTCTTTTAGTATCTTAATCTTTCTTTGAACAATGAGCTACTTCATTTCATTATTCATTTATGCTACAACTTCTAAAGAGCAGGTAACACGACGAGGAACTACCAGGACAACGACCATGATCATACAACACTTCTCAGGTATCGCAATGTTTCTTCGAAAATTGGTACTGTCTCGGTAGCGCACATTCAGGGTTTGGACAACAATATCAAGCACTACAAGAAATCCGTGATTGCGGATGAGAAGAACAGTTTCCGACCTTTTGTGTTGAGGGAACCGCCTGAAGGAAGTGTGAGTCCATCAAATAAAGGGCGACGAGCTCGCAAGCACTCGAGAAAAAACAAGAACACGCCAGCGCCTGCAGAAGCGGGAGCAGAAGGAGACGCTGCGGGGGATGAGGAGTACGCAGATGCTGTGTCTGTGAAGGAAGATCGGGGTGATGGTGGAGAAAAAGAGAACCCAGAACAGGAGCCGCAGGAGACCAATAATGAAAAAGATGCCTCCTCGAGCTCCTCTACTCCCGCGGGAAGCAGCAAGAAGAACAAAAACGAAAACACTGCAGGAGCTGGCACCTACGACAGTAGTACGACTACAGATCAGGAACAGGCGGGTGCAACTGCATGTACCAGCTTGCTTGCCTCTGCGAGTGCGACAGCACCAACAGAGGGCACAACGACGGAAGGAAGCGACAAAAAGGATAAGAATGCAGCTTCATCTGATCCGGTGCCGGCATCCAACGAAGATGCATAAAGATGTCTCCGCTATTCTGGGGATGTTCTTAAGTTTTTTAAATAAAGTTGTTTATGTCTACTTCATCATCTTCTAAATCTAAGATAACAACAACTAGATGTTGCCGCATGCAATAGAAGTTGTACGAACAAAGTAAATAGATGTCATATGGATACTCACCACGTTTTCATCCATTACAACCTCAACTTCATCGATATGGAGTAGAACGAGAATCGATTTTTTCAATTTTCCGTAACAAGCAAATTCTAGAAAGTAGATTTTGAATCTTGTGTGTCGTAGTCGTGGAGGTACCACGAATTAGACAGATGACATGACACACGGCCCATCGGTCGTGACGTGCAAGAAAATCACGTTCAGGTATTGGCATTTTGTGCAAGAAATGCAATGCTGATGTAATTGAATTTTTCGACAAAAGACACAACACGCACACAGGTGGGCATGAAACAGAGTCATGTGAGTCCTCGCGGTCAAGAGTCGGATGCACTAACATAATAGACGTAGTTAGCAAATTAAGTAATCTTTAATATGTTCAGCACGGTTAATTGTTTGGTATAATTATTTAATTGATTATTTTTAGAAGGGAGGCAGCAGATAGTCCTATGGAAAAAATAGTATGTAAAAAAAATATGAATTCGTCTTGTTAGGTACTGATAGTCGATTCTAATTTGTGTTACGAATCACTCACAGTAACAACGTCAGGAATAAACTAGAGGTTAGCAGTTTATCTAACTTGTTGTATGAGTTACAATGCGCCAGTTCTAGTTTTCCCTTGTTCTTTTTTTTTCCTAAACAAGTGCGTCCTTCTCAAGTCACGACCGTCCTTCTCAAGCTTCTGCTGCTGTTCGTTCGTCGCAGAGGTTGTTCCCACCATTTTGTCTGTAGAAGTAGAAGTGGTCCAACTAGTGTGTGATGTTTTTAATTCGCATCGCGAAGTAAGAATAAGTTGAGGACTTCCTGTCTCGGGTCTGCTGGATGTAGATGATCTGTCTGTACTACGACTTCATTCTCATTTTATTTTCGGAAGTGTGTAGTAATATTCATCTACTAGCGCAAACAACACTCAGGAGCAGAAGTAGGCGGACTAACTGCTAACTTAGTTCTAGTAGTAGAAGAGTAGCGTGATTTTCGCAATAAATAACGATATAACTACAAGAAAATTTGGTTTTGGACGAAGGATTGGCCAGGAGAACAGGGGGCCCAGAACAAATGGGATTCAATCCCATCCGAGAAGGTGGTGCTTAGATGTCTCGAAATTGAACCCTTTGTAAGAGTTGCATTATAACGCTCAAAACTATAGTTCTTCACACAAAGATGACGGAATTCGGACGAAAAAATGTCATATAAGGATGATGATGATGTGCTTTGGAAACGTGTCATAATATGTGGACAATTTGATAAAAGACGGCCGAGTTGGTCAACACTAGTACTAACACTATGAATAGATGTCCTGCTGCTGGGCAAAGGAAAGAAGAAATTTATCGTCAGGGTGGCGATCTTGGTTGTCAAAGAATTTTTGTGTCCGAGGACCATATTATAATTCTCTGAGAACGATCGACGTCGTCCGTAACTTCGAAAGAAAATTTTTCCTTGTTGCGATCTTTGAACTTTTGTGTCTCGTCGTTCCTCTTCCTTTACAAGAAGACGATATGAAGGATTCCTCTACTTCTATATGAATCTTCTACTACTACAAAATTATTATAGAAGACGGCCCTTCAAGTTCAACTTCATCTTCTAAGTAATTTATTATAAAATACCAGACGAGAGGGTCACGCGCGCGAATAATGATAATAGTAATAGCGAGGAGCAGCTATAACTGCTATACGTGTCGTGCTACTTACGACGTCATTTGGTAATCTCGCTGTATTATATGTCGTGTATGTAATTATACAGATAAAGAACCTCCGCAATAAAAGTTCTATAACAGTACTAGGAACTACTCCACGTCTACTGCTGTCACCTCGACCACCTCCATAATTCCCTCAAGTTGATCTCATGAGAAGACATGAGAAAAAATACGAAGGAAGCTAATTAAATAATCATTTATACCCCCCGAATGGGTACACTACTAAGGACGAATAAAAATGCAACCTGCAACAATTAGCTCCTCAACCTCTTGCCAGGCACATCAATCAATCAGTCAATTATAATGTTGCTAACAAATGAGCTTTAGTTGATAACCTCCTCAGGTCGACTAAGGCTAAAGGCTCGAGATAAGAATTAGACTCCGCATGTGTCGTGTCCTCGTGGAAGTACGTACTTACTAGATTTTTTGTTCGTATTTTTTTTTGATATTTCGTTAATGTCTTTGGCAAAGAGCAGGACTTCCATGACATCATCGTCAAAGATAGTTGATGGAGGCCCCACGAGTAGTGTAGAAGAGTTTGATGTTGGAATCGTTGATGCAAAAAAATTAGAAAGTCATTCCGACCTCCCACGATTAGTATAGAAAGAACAAGAAGGGTGTTTCCATATTCATCTTGTCGTGGTGCCCCATCTGACTCTGAGTCGCGCCTTACTGCATCCTATCTGGTGCTTGTTGATAATATTTTCCCTATCAAACAAGAAGATGTTTTATTTCTTGGAGTCTTTCAACAACATTTTTTTACTTACATTTTCCGATCGATTCTATTCATTCTGTCATCGTCAAGCTGATTTTTGAAGATTAATATCTATTTTACATTCGATGGTCCCCTCACCTTATTATACCATAGCAGTGCTGGTGTCGCTCATCTACATCTAGGCCATTCATCATCATTATTTTTCACTGGATCATGAGTGAGCAACAAAGTAAATAAAAAAGTAGTATCTACTTACAGATGAGTACTACTTCTACCTAGAGTACTCAGAGTAGTAGGAACGCGACTCGTGTCTCACTTTCCATCCCGTTTCTTGACCTTGTGTATGTGTTTAAGCACTTCCGAGAACCACAGAACGTTCATGTTCTTCTTTCCTCTACCTCTTTTTTGCCACTAGATGGCACAATGCGATGAGCAGGACCGCGGTGTGAAACAGCCAACAGGGACAAAGACCCGAACATGATGATAGATCAAGGGTAACAGAACTTGATACTGGAAGTCGTAAGTCCGGGCCACGACCCCTTTTCAAGTCACGTAGGTGAACGTTTGTGCACTTGTAGACAAGTAGGCAACAAAGAAAAAGGAAGTGTTGAAAAAGAAGAGTAACCGAGTCCGATCTTAATGCTGATAGATTCAAAATTATTGATACATCGATGATTTTTTCACGTGTTCTTGTGAGTCGTTCTGTTTGCGTAAGTTTTGGAAAAAGAGAACACAACACACAACCGTTGGACTGGTGGATACACACACGACTGCAGTTCGATTTTAACAATCATGTAGAGGCTAGTTGTCCGTGTCCCTTTCTGGGTGCACAAGGTGTAAGGTGATGTTGAAACTGTCCAAAGTAGTAGTAGAAAAAAGGGATGAACTGGACCTAGTAGGGAAAACAGATAAAGGGATCCTGCCGTCGTGCTTGGACTGCTGGTGTGTAGACTACAAGTCATTGTAGATGTTTTTAGTTATTTTGCAGAAACAGAAACTGGATCTCCACTCCATCTGCTCTCTATCGAGCATACCTCGAAACAATAAATTGGTAGAAGTCACGTACTTAAGTATTCTTGTAGTAGAACAATCATGATTCACTTACGCGATTGTTGTCTGTTTAACTCCGTACTTCTGCTTAGGTACTATTAGTGAATTCTGTTCGTTGTTGGCTTACAGACCACTACCAATTTTACGCTTACTCTGAGGTGGTGGAAGAAGGAGAAGAAGTGCTTTTCCTTAAGTTAATTAACTGGACGAAGAACTTATACCCCAAGATTGGGCACACTAATACTACTACACTTAGTACTTCTTGGTGTTGGTTGTCACTCATTGGCGAGGAGCTACTTGCTCTAAACTCATAAGAAATGGACACTTCTGGTGGTGGAGCGTCGTCTTCCTTCCTCAATGTAGGACCTGCTGTGCGCCGGAAGGAAAATCCGCATCTTGTGCGCACACGATCAACGAATCAGAATCAGAAGAATGTTATGATCTACTTAACCATAACCACTAAGTTGTTAAAGAATAACATCTTTCTTGTCTAGCGGCCGTAGGTTCTTCATGTTGACCAGACCATCTCTATCTATCACGGGTTCATCTTCATTACCATGATGTGGTCTAATGTTGTGGGTTGTTCTGCATTACCACGAAGCCCTCTACTTCTACTTGCAACGTGAGATTGAGAAGTGTTGTATCTCCTTGTGTCTCAGGAAAAGAAAGAGGCGGGATGAAACCTCGTCTAAAGCCCCAGGCCTTTCTGGCCGAGCAACAGGCCGCACAATGCAGGATCGTGCTCGGTGGCCATCAAATTTTGGATACGACTATCTTGGCAACACCGAAGGTGCTCAATTAGATGACGGTGATCGGGCTTGCGCGCGTGGTGCTGAATCAACAGAAGACTCAACATCCACTTCTCTCTTCAATGCTGGGGGTCTATTCGGTCCAGCATGCCATAAAAGGCATATGGACGCGGAAATTACGCATGAGGTAGTTGATTTATAGTTTCATCTAGAAAACGAAAACGTAAACGTAAACGATGGCCTTCAAATTCTACTCTGTCTGATCCTATGTAGTTACTCGTTGTAGATACAACGTAACTTCTATCATACAAAATTGGTATCTACTTCATGAGCACTCGTCTCAATACATCATAATACTTGTTCAACACCAAGCGAACGACCGAAATCCTGAGCCTGACTTACAGGTTCTCTCCGAAGTTTACTACCCCAAAGGTGGCGGTCCGCCACCACCACCGCCAGCAGATGCTGCTGCTGACACAGGAGACGGCAGCAGGAAAAAAACCAAAAAGATGCAGAAGAAGGAAGAGCGACAAGCGAAAAGGGAGACGGCTTCCGCGAGACCTAAAAACAGTCAAATTGACGTCTTCCGTTCATGGCGATCCACGCTGAATTGGGATAGGACAGTATAGATAGGATATTTCTTACAGTACTTCTTATTCCACATTTTTTACAGTGCATAGTTCGTTGGGACCAAAATTAGGTTGCAGATTAGATGGAATCTCTCTCGCCTCTGTCGCGCACAACTTGAAGAAGAACTATAGCGGGAAGAAAGTGACAATCACATCATCCTCTCATCCAATCATCTCATCAGCTGTGCGTCTCCGGATTCGGCTCAAAATACGCTTTGCTTCACAATTTCGGAAACGCGGTGGCCGAGCATGCTTTGAAGGTGGATGAAATCGAAGCTGAGTTGGTCTATAAGCCAGCTAGTGGAGACGGAGCTGGAGGAGGTAGTACACAAACTAATGATGATAGCGCTAGTAGGAAAATCAATACACGTGTTGCGAGGCACATATCAGTCTCCCGAGAACTCAATGAAGAGGACATCGACCACGAGTTTCCTGACGGGGGGATGCAGAGGTATGAGGAAAAATTGTGTGAAGATAGAAAAACGCCTTAATGATAAATAATAGCTTTAGTACCAGATTGTTCAGTTTTTTAGTTACAACTTAAAGATAGAGTCACTTCTTGCACAGTTCGTAACTACACCAAGACTCAGACTCACAGTAATCGTCAGTCACATTGATCGTTACCCCACCGTGAGCAAACTTCTCCCGTCCCATATCTCTATTCATCGCTTCTTTGCATCAACCGACGACGACGAGCTCTTTTACGAAGAAGGGGGTAGTTGTAGCTCAACCTCACCCTTTTCTTCAACCGAGTCCACAGCATCGCCAATGCGGGGTCGTGACTTCGATTACGTGATCCATTGTGCAGCAGCGTTGGGTATGCAGACAGACTTTGCAAAGGTGATGGAGCAAGCTTGGCTTGAAGCCGCGAAACAGTTCTTAGATGATGTTGCGGAAGCTGCTGGAGAAGGAACAGACAACGATTTTGAGGAGTTTATGTTACGGCTTGATGTCAAAAAAGTCAATGTGGTCGCAAAAGATAGTTGTAGAGATAGTTGCACTTTTTCTTGTTTTTCATTGTCACAGCACGCACAATGAACGGAAGTAGGGAAAGTCAATGTCGTAAAAGATAGTAGAGATAGTACTTTTTCTTTTTCATTGCTCAGAGACAACCTGCTGGACAAGGACGATATCAGTCTATCACTTTACATCTGGGTCACAACCAAATACTTTATATTTTGTCATTGTCACAGCACGCACAATGAACGGAAGTAGGGCCACACTTGAAGTGTACCGGGAAAGCAACATCACTGAATACCACAATACATATGGTTGAACTTTTCTCTCTAATTCCGCGCCTCCTCAAGGGCAGAACAACTACCTCAACCGCAACTGGTTCAATCCGCGACCACACACCTGTGGGTAAAATAGATGAGATCAAGGAGATGCTTCGAGCTGCAAGATGGGACGCAGGGTTTGATCTTCGAATGCTGAAGAGGGGCTGGAACGCGACAGAGTATGAATACACCGATTGCAGCAGAAAACGTGACTGCTTTGCGTTTCTGTTGGAGGAGTTGATGGTATTGGACCGATTTGGAACATTTTAGTACGAACAATAGAAAGATTGGTGCATCCCACGTCATTCGTGATATGAAGGATTGGTGCAGCGCTGAATAGGAAAGTCATCTCTTTGAATTTTCTTGTTTGTTGAAGACGTGTGTTTCCTAGACTACGATAGATAAGATTAAAAAGAAGCATTCATCATCTAGATCTACATTCCACTTACATCAACTAACTTCCTCAGCCGATCCTAAGCGACACAGTTCCGCCTTCCAAGACAGTAAGGGCGCCTCTCTCGACCCTCTGTCGGTTTTGGCGGAGGTTCGCAGAATTAGCCGAGATCAAAGTCCTTTTGGTTGTACATGGTTACGACAAACTCCATTCGCCACAAATGGCGACAGCTTTGACGCATTTGGTCGGACCGAGTGAACGCGAAATAAAGCTGGCGAATATAGAGAGGAGTACGTCTTCCAGTTCCAGTACGAGTGCAACGACGCCTCCTGGAATGATAGTGACATCCTCTTCCTCAACTTCGGCCTTATCACGAACAGCTACATCGTCGTCTTACAACAAGAACAGCATCGACGATATTAATATGGATCATTTGGCGCCAAGGCCAAGAACTGCAACAAGAGCTTACAAAGATAGTGAACCTCCTCTAGATGGTTGCGTTCGCCTGCTCCTAGGTCTCGACGCTGTCGGCGACTCACCGTTTTCAACTAGAGATGAAGGAGCCCTGAGAATAGAACACGTCGTGCACCACAGCTACCTCCCTTATACAAACGAAGTGCCACCCAGTCAAGTCGAGTATTTCGAAAATGTACTTCGCAAACACGGTATGACGGGTAACAAGAATAGCAAAGGCGCCACTGACAATTTTTTTGGCAAGTGTCGTTCTGCTAGTCGTGCCTTCACCGCACACCACGTCGCCATTCTACGTTGTATTCTAGAAGCCCATCGCACCCACGAACACGGCATCTCTTACCAAAAGCTTGATAAAGAGATGATGAGCACTAGGGGTATCGGAAAATCGCCCTTAGAGACGATGATACGAGAATTGAAGGATCAGGAAATCCTCTACGAGCACAATCCTAGCGACATTGGACGACACTTACGTCTAGCTTGCAGTTTAGAATATGTGAAGACTAACTTTGAATCGTTGAAGGAGATTTTTGAAGTGCCAAAGGGGAAATAAGGAGAAGTGATGCGCGTGCGCGTGGACGTCATCTTTTCTTTATCTGCGCTGAGCACCAGGACAGCATAATTTTGGCACAATCAATTAGGTAGGCGTGGTCACTCTCACTCTCACTTCAAAAAGGAGGATATCAGGACTTGGTCTTAATTAAAAGTGTTCCCTTAGCGTTGCGCTTCGTGACTTCATATCATTTGAGGCTGCAGAGTGTCATCGTATAGTCTAGGGGTTGGTATGCTAGCCAATAATGATAGACTTCATGGAATGGAACGAGGCCGAAGATTTTACATGCCCTGCAAGTACAAGGGAAAGAAATCGGATTGCGGGAGTGACATTTATCTCTGCTCGTCGGTCCTTGTATTCGGTAATGTTCTACTGTTCCTGTACAGAGATCGCTCGGTTTTCTGCGCTAATTCTTGTTTCGATTTTCGTGGTGTGTCGACCGAAGAAGAAATCTTCAAACCCTACCTCCACTTCGTCCCCCCACCTTAGGCTTAGATGCTGGAAGTTTCCCTTCATATTTATTTTTTCATCACTGTCGCTTATGATCAGAATCGAGCCAGAGTCATCTTCATCTTTTTGCGTCTGATTATAATTTATCATTCTCAACTTTAAAAACAACTCAGAGCAATACTTCTGTAGTTCGTTATATCGAGGATCTTCTAATCTAGTAGAAGAAGATTCTTGTCACTCTGAATACCCAAAGCACATCAGTGTCTTGTCAATCTTCTCTAGTAGAAGATTCCTAATAATTGTCAGCAACCCAAATCTCTAGTAGGAGATTCATCTTAGTTGTCATTGTCACCTTTCTAAGCAAACCAAAACCAAAACAAAAAAATGCCGCAAGAACGCGCTTGGTTGAGTCGCTCTCAGAGCGTGCCACACCCGCTCCAAAAACCACCAGGAGCAACGATGGTCCCTGGCACAGGCCAAGTCTTCTGGGATGCACCAGTTCAAGTCAACTGGCAGCCATGTCAAGGAGGAGATAGACCGAAGATAGGTACAGAGGACACCTGTATCTATAGTGTGCCGTCGATAGATGACAGAAAAGGTTTGAAACCTTCATTGGGCTTCCAGTCAGGGCGAAACCTTCATTGGGCTTCCAGTCAGGGCATGTATTTTTGAGCTTTGTTCACCACCTCCACATGCATCGTCCAGGTCGCGAACTCTGGGACCGCAGCGTGACGAACCCATATCAATTCGACAAGACGTTTGTCAATCGAGTCGAGAGCTTCAAGATGCGGGCACAAGACAGATTGGAGGAACTCGCAACAGAACCGCCACTTTCCTCGAGGAGTGGAATGAGCTCGGGGAGAGGCACAACTACTACTCTAGATACAACGGAGTGGTCGATTTACTAGAAGTAGATGAACAAGAAGTACTTACAAATGATAGTCACACGAGCAGTGAGTGGGACCTGATGTTGACATCAAGATGAACAACTGTAGTACTGCTCGCCATTTTGATTTTGTTCTTTCTCTTTGACTTCTTTTATGTGTAATTTTCAATCATGAAGATGTTGTCATGAAAAATTCTGCTCAATCTCGAACCAGGTAGCGTCCCAGAGAGGCAATATTCAGCACGACGAGCCCAGAGTTTTGAGTACACAAACAAGACACCGTTTACAGTCCATAGTCGGGAGTCTCCGAACCTAGTTTTATCGATTGCGAGGGATAAGCCTGGATATATGGGGTACTTTATACGATCTTCGATAAGTTTTAGGTTTATGAGCGAGGTCAACAGCAGTCTTCTCTTGTTTTATGTTATCTTGAATCCTGGAAAAAGGTGGCTCCTCGGCGGTTGCAGCAGCGGTATGTGGACTAATAGAGTAGTTCTCTCCCAATCCCTACACGTTATTTAGGACAGGTCTGTCTCTGTAGTCTCGACTTCTACATCATCTTCTAGTAGCAGAGTGACACTCACTTTTTTGTTATGAAAGGAACTAGAGACAAACTCTAACTCGGCATTTTTTCTTGAAACTAGTAACCACTAACCAGAAGAAGAAGCACCCTCATCAATCTTCTTCTTCTCTTAACACTCATGAAACACCCTCATCTACTCTTTCGCCCTCCAGATACATCCCCGGAGAGAAGTCAGAAAACGTGTTTGGTTGGGTCTGGAACAAGAATGTTGCCTACTGCAACCAGCTGACAGGCCCCTTGCGCTCTCAGGCCTACGACGGCGCGAGAGGTATGCTACCGCTGCCTCAACGCTACCCAGAGGTCCGAACACATCCGGCGCGATATTTGTGCCGAGACTAATCGTCGATGGTGAAGACGAAGCAGTGAAGATGCTTAAGAGTGCATGCAATTGTGGGCTGAATCTGATTAGGCAACTTAAGAATTCGAGCTAGCTATTGAAATAGACGTAACGACACTTTTTTTTTGATTCTTGAAGAACATACCTTCTCATGTAAACAATTTTTGAGACAGTTTGAGCAGATCAGACAAAGAAATATGAACATCGGGGCTCCTCGGGTTATTCACAAATGTACAGAGATGTAGAGCATAGTACTGAACTAGCACAAAAAATGAAGATAAGACAAGATAGTTGTAACTAAAATGGGAACTACATAACTTTTGATTTTGAATCCAATAAATACATGAAACAAACGTTTTTTGACAAAAGAAATCATAATCATCTACTGACTATAAAAGACTAATCTGCAGCATGTAATATAGAGTTGTAAAAACGACATTGAGAAAAATGGACTTGTTGAATTGAGCATTCTGTTACATGGCTAAGCATGACGAACAACACGGCATGAGTATTGTATAATATAATCAGCTTGGAAGGAGCAGGTGGAAAATGTACAACTATCTAAGTCATCTTCTTCGCATCGAGAAGAACTGGAACAGACATAGAAAACAAGTGATCGGCAAGAAACTCACGAAACTCGTCACACTGCAGGACGATTGTGTTCTGTGCATTCGATGTAGACACGCATTTGTTCTTGACGACCGTTCTTCTTTTCTCTGGTGACGAGCTCCCGACAAGTCTTGTCTCTCCTGTAGAGAGCTCCCGACAAGTCTTTGCTCTGGAGAGACAGTCTTGTCTCTCCTGTAGGCTGTTTTCTTTCGACGAGGCAGTAGATGGGGAGTACCGACGAGAGAAGATCATTTCGTTCTATCATCTAAGTATTTATTAAAATTGTACATGCTCAGAAAACGTTAAGGTTAATGGCGGCTTCTGCCAAATCTCTCATGTGCTTCTTTTCGGTTCGAGGATCTTCGGCAGATTCGTGATGTAGAAAATGATGCCCGAGTCATCTTCTCCCCCACTATCTCCCACTTCGCCAGCCCCAAACTTACCTGTCAAGCGGGATCCCCGCGTTCGCCTCTCATATTCCAGCATAAGTCTTATCAAAGAAGATGTATCTGCATCATTTTCCATTTGCAAGTAGGCCAAGCTTCATCTCCTCTACTTATTTTCTTGTTCATTCCAGACTTCACGACCTGCTTCCAAATTTTAGTCCCCGAACGAAGAAGTAGAAACAAAAATTTGACTCCGTCCAAGTAACAACAGCCTGCAGGGCAACAACTACATTTTTTTTGTCTCGTTTCCTTCTATTTGAGTTGTCCCTGCAGGGCTCCTAAAGTCTGCCCAAGATGCCGAAGGAGGCTAACATGGTGAACGAGATGAAGCTCTGGAAGGACAGAGTGGAAGGAGAGCTCAACTCAGCAGCGGAGTGGGAAGCTAATTGGGGATTTCTCAGAGCAGAGAAAAAAGAAGATGTGCCCCCGGAAGGTGATTAATTATATTTACGCTTGTGTCGTTGACCTTACCTAGGTCACCCATCATCCTCGGAGGCGAGCAGTGGGGCTTGTTGTGCAGGATCCATAATCTAACCTAACCCATTGCTCAGCTCTTGTCAATAGAAGACTCACGACTCGGAGTGACAAAGAAACGTAATTGTCTTTCACGAAGACCACCATCATGATTACCGCACCATATATAATTTTCGCCCGTTGATACGAAGATACACCGACTAGTGCTTCCACCTCGTACTCGCCCCCTTCAGGTAAATCAATACTCCGCCCCCGAACCCGTCACATCAACTCCTCTCAACACAGGTAAATACTCCGTTCCCGAACCCGTCACATCACCAAAGTCCTCAGTCGTGCTGGATGACAACGTTGTTGAGCTTACAGCAAAGCTCCGATTCACCTTGAACAGAGGAAAGTGCCCAAAGGAGAAGCAAGCAAGACCGATCACGACGAGCCAAGTATTGAATGTTTGCTTGATTATGTAATTCTGATTATGTGGATGTCCACTGCTGATTAAGTACGAGCAAAAGTTTTGAAACTTAATGGCATTCACCAGGAGGTATTTTTTACTGAGTTTCTTTATCTTTTCCATAACGATTTCTCGCAGGAAGTCGGATGGAGACCGCCAATCGAGTTGTTCGGACGTGGTGATAACGGAGTCAAGCGCGATCCTGGAATCTGGCCTCAGTAGATTTCAGCTTAGTGCTGAACGGCAGAAAATTTAGAACTCGCAATTGCGACGAGGATGAGGAAGACTATGAATTATAGGCAACTTCATCACCCATTATAACAACTACATTCTGGAGAACTTGATTAGCGATGAATAGCTGAATAGACGACCAAGACCAAAACTAAAACCGAAGTGATTCAAATGAAACGCGAAGATGCTAAAAAGAACTCTAAGCAGAACTAGATATCAAAATTAAACCGGAACAATTGATTCCAGAATAGCTAACATGAAACAGTGTGTTTGAAAAAGCCAATGCCGATGGAGATATTCCGGATATACTTAGATTTATTTGGCAACGATGTGCTTGTTCGCTCGCTGAAGCAGATGAAATTAAAATTGGAGAGAACAGAAATGGGATTTTTGATTGGTGTGGACGAAACGGAAAAACTGTATAATAGGTAGACACACCGATCAAGAAACGCAAAGACCGATAAGGTCTCTCCCACCGAATGAGGTGCGATGCAATTTGGGTGAAAGAAGTGTAAGTGTTGTTCCGATTGTTAGAGCGACGAAGAAACCGCGAGCCGAGTAGATGCGCAAGCTGCCTTCTTTACATATTATACCTTGCAACTAGACCACGGAGAAGTAGAAAGTGTTAGAACCTTGGTTAGAGCGAACAAAAGCGTTTTTTCCAACTGATAGTGTCGCCGGGAACCATCACCAGGTACCCCAAATCTAGCTTTTTCTTTCATAAACATCGATTATCGAAACTCCAGTATGGGCAACAAACATTTTTTCTTCCTGGAGTTTCGACAAGCGATGTCCTGAAGAAAACATTTTGATGCTCGACTCCTGGATGTTTTTGAGGACATCGATTGTTGAGAAACTCCAATATTTACATAATTGTCGAAACTCCAGTCTTTCATCGAGCAACAACATTTTTTCTTCTTGGTACACTACCACTAATACTAATTCAAGAACCATCAAAGTCTACTTACTCATCTTTCGTCTTGTTCTTTCGTATTATGAATCAGCTCCAAAATCATACAAATGTCTTCCCAATTTTTCCAACCTGCTACATCAACCTCTACAACCTCTTCAAGCACCTCTCCGCACAAGAAGTATGACCTCGTCCTCTTCGGAGCGACAGGTTTCACCGTTCGTGCGTACGCTATCTGTTCTCTAAACAGAGGAAGAGTGGAGGCTTCTCATGGGCAATCCATATATTAAAATATGGACAGGCATGAAGATATAGCACCAATACAGGGATGGATTATGGAAAGGATCTACTCTAGTTGACGAACTTTAGAACCTACTTCTTCGAGGGCATGGACGCAGCCTCTGGCGGAACTTTAGCGACGATGTACCATCATGCGGTGGAGAAGAAGAAAGACAAGAAAAAGCCTGCAGTATGTAATTTGGCTGATCTTATATAGGTTAATTAATTGATTGAAAGGGCGGTGGCATATAGTCCCAAGCCTAACGCAAAAAGAAAAAATACTTCTAGTGGAAGTAGAAGACCTACAATAGACCCACTTTATTTGGTCGAGAAAGAAGACTTCTCGTCTTCTCGATCTGGTCATCTCGATCTCGATCAACAAACTAGTACTCCTCCACAACTTCCACAATGGCAAGTGAAGACATCCTACCTCCTATCCGGAACGCTCCTATCCGGTTGCAGAGATAGGTCCTCGTTCCTGTTGGCACCGGATCATGGCTCCTGTAATGGGCAACTTCTGTATTCGATGTTCTTGAACCAACGCCTTAATGCAGATATCTCATTCTTTTGTGTACTGTGATGCGATGACTTCTTCTTCTTCTTCTTCTTCTGCTAGTAGTAGAGACCTTCAACAGGAACAGATAATTAGAGGTGGTGGTGGACTTCTATCTTCCTACTTTTCTTCCCTCGCTTCCTGGTACTCTGATTTCAAACGCAATGTCATCTACTACGGTCAACGGTCTCCTCTATGAAACGAAAAAGTGTACTCATGATAGTCATATTAGTACTCAGAAAATTAGCTAGGATTCGAGTGAAAACTAGCTAATTTCTTGAGGATGAATGAAGTATACTTTTTCCTGTCATATCCTTGGCCTGAGACTGAGTTGTTTCAAATTTTCTTCTCTACGATGGTTTTTGCGGAAGTTCGTTTTGCCAAAGCCAGAGACTGGATCAGACGAAAAATCGATGGAGAACGGTTACATGACACTCTTAGGCTTCGCTGATGTAGTAGCTGTGAACAGCGAAAGCAAGCTAGAATCGAAACACCAGTACCAAAGCGGAATGAAATTTTTGTTTTTCTGCGATATTGGCTACAAAGATACAGCACGCATGTTGGTTGAAACGGCACTGGTGTTGTTGAAAGATGTGAAGAAAGAAGGACCAGAAGGCACAGGAGGCGGAATTCTTACACTTGGATCAGTGCTTGGACCTCAGCTTTTATATCGATTGACTGAGCACAAAGCAACATTCAACATGGAAACTTCAAAAGAAAGATGTATATAGGACGAACAAGAAGCCCTAGTGATTATACGTCTAGAGAAGCACAAGGTGGAGGCCTTTTTCTTTAACCCAGAAGAACAGCATTCGCTTTTGTAGAGTTTTTTTTTGTCGTCATGACAGAGAAGAACAAACAGGAAGTACTGACTCCTCCTGATCAAGATTTTTTATCGTGTGCCTCCCCGACAACGACATGATGCAATCATGATGAATCGCCCAGGCCCACTTTCATCAAATGAGCAAGTGTTTCTTTTTGATGAGAGCTAACAGACACGTCGCTTTTATTGATTTGTTTATAGCGGAGGGAGGGGTCCACCTGAATGAGAAGTGTGAGGTTCTGCATAGCACAGCAAATCAGGTCGGAGAGTGAGAGACTGTGACTGACAGATCCAACCACGACGCATGATATACAATTACGAAGGGTGTGAAAAGTTATTGCTCTGTGTGGCAATGTCGATGGAGCGAGAGAGTCTTAAAAACGAGAGCGTGAGAAGTCGCCGAATGAGTTTTTTCATCCTCTTTGTTACGAAAAGTAAAACTCGTCTTATACAGCCTTCTGTTAATTAGAGCACAGGATTCGTATTCTCCAACTCCACTGTAGTGTGTACAATAATGATTGGCTGTTTTTATAACCCTCCACCTATCATTGTTGGTTTATTTTTCGAGTGAAATAGTAGACCACTCACTGTCACAACGAAGTATTCAACTTAGTCGTCCTAAGTCGAGATAGCTCTGAATTTACTCTATTCATTTCGTTAACGAGTGAGTTAACAACTAATAATCCTAAGGTCCTCGCCTCGAACTCGTCGATGTCGTATTCGATGAATAAAGATACTCTTTTGATGTCTGGAGTGTGGTATACAACTACTACCTTGTTTAGCTGCACCAGTTTGAGATGAGTTGGGTTCCTCTTTCATTCTAGCCACAGTGTTCGAGTTCGTAAGAATAGGAGACCACCTTGAATGGTTCCGGGATTTGGTAGCCTGATTTTGATCATAAGGGAAAACAAGGAGAGAATCCTTGTGATCAAATTCAGGTTACCAAATACCGGAACCATTCAGACCTCCTCGATCAACAAATAACTCAGAGACCTCCTCGATCATAACTCATCTCCAGATCCCTCGAAATTAGTAATGGACGATCCGTGTCAGTGTGATCACGTCGCGCAAAATCTAGGCTGAAATAGTCCTCTTTCATAATACAGGCCTAGTTGTACTACTCAGACTACACTTGATGATAATTATCCTTTTCTCTTTTCTATCTTCCTCTGGTCATTCTTTTTTCTAGTTAGGTCCGTCGGCTCCACCACAACTATAACAATACAGCAACAAGTTTTAACAGTCTTCCTTATATCGTCCTTACCTTCTATATCGCTCAGGAAGAGGACCAGGTGACTACTAGAAGCGACAATTTACAGCGACAACCTTTTGGAGTTCTCGTTGGAGTTCTACTCGTTCGAGCGTGCAACTTCATAGTTCATACTATTGAGATGAATAACTAAGTGCCTACCGACGACTTCAACATCAAACTGATACCCTCCCAAGCCAAGCTCACGAAATCGGCATAACTATGTTGTTGACAACATCTACAAGTACTACTCCTACAGCAATACACATACAGCGAGAACAAGATGAATGAATGACCTCTACGTCTACTAAACTAAGATAACAAAAATGTGATAGTGATTAGTTTTTAATTTCCTGATAAAGATCTTTTTCTAGCATATTATTATAATTAATAGAACAAAATGGTGATCGATCGAGGGGACGGCAACAATAACCGGAAGCGCATCCGGGGCACAAGAGGGCATTATTATCCTCCCAGTCAGCGCGGCTACGGCGACGATGAGCCACCATGGGGAGCACAGCTTGCACATATTCTCAACACAACAGATCCGCTCACACTAAAGCAAAACCTACAGGAAGTGGAGATGGCAAGCGACGGAAATTGCCTGTTCAGGTCAGTGTCGGATCAGATGTGTATGGCTCAACAAGGATGAAGAAGATTTTTTCTGCTCTTCGTCTTCTTACATTCACCTCTATCAATTCGAGTACCTACTACTACTAATACTACTACTTGTACATGATGTACAAGTAACAATTGACTTAATTATAACCTTCGTCATCTTGTAACTTCTACTGATTTATATTAGAAGGAGGCACTGAAATGGAAATCCCCTTAAGCAAGGCTCCCTGCTGCCTACGCCCCCCTTTCATACCCAACCTCCGCGACGACTACCACGACGTCATCCGCGACAAGTGCCTCGAGTACATTCGTGCCGAACGAAGCTACTTCAAAGACTTCATTACAGAAGACTTCGAGTCTTACGTACAGAGACGGCAGCAGCCAGGCGAATGGGGTGACGATGTGGAGCTACAGGCTTTGGGCGAAATCTACGACTCAGCGATCGAAATCTACACGCCAGATGGCAACTTGCAAAAAACCTTCCACGAAATAAGGGATCAAATGCCAATCCCGCCAAGGGATTTTCTGTTCGGCAGTGCTGGAGGTGGAGGCTTACCAGAACAGCAGATGGCGTTGCTTGGAGGAGGTAATCAGAAGATGGGCGCAGCGAGTAGTAGCTCGGCCACAGGTGGATTTTCTAGTAGAAATGGTGCTGGTGGTCCTTGTGTAGCAGGTGGTCAAGGTTCATCTCGACAAGGTAGAAGTTTGTTGAATGACGATGATGAGGCTGAGGGGAATGAAGAAAACAACTACAGCAATTACCAAGTTGCTAATACTGCTCTAGTCCCTCGGATTGCTGTACCAGCGCATCAGGCAAGTGGGGTCGCTTCACACCCCTACAGCTTTGCTACTAGTTCTGGCGGGGGCGCGAGCTCATCAACCAGTGGCTCTTCAGCTAATGCCCACTATTATCATGCAGCACCGACATCTTCAACATCCCACGGGGATCTTCCGTCCTCTCATGGTCCTCTTCGCAACGCCCGAACAGTAATCCGCCTAGTCTACCGAGGACAGAGCCACTACAACAGTTTGCGGGACTTGAGGCTTGCCAGGCTACCGCAGATCTTGCTTGTTAGAGAAAGATACTTGGCGAAATTAGGGTGGCCTCAGACTGGGATACAGCGGACGCTAGTTCCAGGGACTTTGGAGGACCTACTGCTAGATCATCCAAAAATGCGTCCTAGAAATTTCTTAGCCGCTACAACTGGTATAATTGGTGGAAATAAAAGTAGTTTTAGTTCTCCTCTCAACACGATGATGAACAATACATATCCAACTAGTGCTGGTGCGCCCGCAGGAGGAGCACTAGCGAATACAGAAGGAGCCTCGTCTTCGGCGAGTCGTGCAGCAAGTGACATCCAACAACAAGAAGAACAGGACGTAGTGCGAGAGTCTTTAAGGACTTTGGAGGAAGACGAGGATAGAGAGTTGCGGGAAGCATTGGCTTTGAGTGTCTCTGAATTACCTTTCGCTGCCGGGCCACTCTCTTCTTGTGCTCCTGTAGCTTCTGCGAATAAAAGCGGCGGCGCAAGTTTTGCGACGCCAGGAGCAGCGTCGGCATCTAGTGCTACAACTTCAGATGTGCTGAAAATGCCGCTTCTAGCTAGAATAGATGATGAGAATTAAGGCTGTACCTAATACATCTTTGGGCGCATCCTTGAAGAAACATATGGAGGAGTATCCACCCAAGGAAAAAATACTCCCCCATACTTTTCAAGGATGCACTTGAAAGAGGATGAATTACGGACAGCTCTAAGAGAAGTCGGCATCTTCGCATTCCGCGCAAGGAGGTGGTGGCGCATCGTCAGGTGCTGCGTCTTTTACAACTGACGACGAGTTGTTGCAGCAAGCGCTGCTTCTGAGTATCCAGAAAGACCAGACTGACCAAGTTGGAAGTACTAGAGAACAAGGAGTAGACGAGCAGGCACCAAAAGCAGCAACATCCTCTTCGTCAAACCCCAAAAACACCCCCGCCGTACAACCAGCCCCAGCTCCTGCCGCCCCAGCTGTTGAACTCCCTGAAGCTGTTATCCAGTGCGTATCCTTGGGAGTTTCCTTAGAGGCGGCGTGGAAGGCCTACAGCTTCACAGGTGACAGCGTTGATCAGATGATTCTCTTTCTAAGCAGTACTGGACAACTCTGACGATGTTGAATGGGTCGACGTGAAAACCTTTTTATTACTTCTAGGGTGCTGTTCATCAGGTTACTTACTACAATAGCAGTCTTCACCCACTAGTAGCCCTAGTAGAACAATCTGTACAACTACAACATCTTACTAGTGGTCTTTTGTGAATCATTGCCATGGCGCAGAAGGAGAACAAGAAAAATGCGCGAAGACCTTCGTTTAAGATGAGTAGACGGTGTTCCAGTACCTGCACCAGTAAATAAACAATGCATTGAGTGGTTTTCTTTTGCTTGTGATTCTTCAAGTATAGTCGAGGTCGACGAAGATGAAGAACATGATGAAGAACATGTGTGAGTATCATTTAAACTTAATTACTATTGCCCTCTATACTTACTTGTTTTTAGCAAGTTCAGCTTGTTCATCGTCATGCCTAGTAGTATTAAGATTGCTCTACATGTACATTCTTCAAAGTAGAGTTCATAGGAGGTGTACTAGAACAAGGTGGAATAGAAGTTGAGGTAGCCTCCTAAAAGCTTGCTGTTGACTTTCTGCTACTCATCATGGTGTGAATTTTGCCGCCGTCGCACTTATGAGTTTGTACTATGGTACGCCATTTGTATCCTGCGCCTATTCCTACAACTATTTTCCGCTTTAATTCTTGACAACTTTTTTGATCATTCCCCTTCCACTGCTGGCGTTGTCAGAGGAGCCAGTCCTTCGGGTCCGGCCGGGCTTAGTTTTGACCCCCCCCAAAAAAACTGAGAATGACCCCCAGCACTTATATCTTTATAACTACAGCAATCATGTGATCGTTATCAAAATGACGTGAAGAAGGAGATGATCAAAAAAGAACTGCTTCTGCTGAAAATGAATCTTCTCAATCTATTTCCCTGCTTTACAATAGATGCCACAGGAGCAGCTGCAGGCGCAGGCTTTTCTGTACTATGAATCAGAACAAAATCAAAATGCGGTGTTCGACGAGAAGATGATCATTGTAGATTGTATCCTCTAACCAGACTTGTTCTTAGCATACTACTTGAACTTGACACGACATTTATTGAGAGCAGGAGCTTGAAGAGACTCAATCTTAATTGACGAACCACAATTGTAGTCGCTGTAAGAATAGAAGGACTGCTCTCTTACGGCACTAGCAACCAAAATCTGCGCTTTTGCATCGGTCACATGGACATGCCTAACGAAAAGTGCAGGCATTCTACTTCATGAAGAAATCTTCTTTGATAATGTAGTTTTCCCCACACAAACCCAGGAGCCTGTTGCTTTCACCTAAGAAGGCGACTAGTTCCCTATTGTTTCCATGTTTTTGAGTTCGATAATTTGTTTTCATCTTTGATGTTTCTCCTCCGACCTACAGATCTGTCTCCCTAGATTGTTCCTCCTTGTGAATTCATAATTCTTGTATTTTTTTGAAGAGTTGCAAGCGATCGAAGAATGGGATCAACAAGATGAGTTCAGGCACACAGCAGGTTTCTCCCTTGAAAAAGGGGCGCGTGGAGCTGCGCATTACCGAGTATACTGGCACATCTACGTCGTCGTCCACAGGGTTGCTTCACTCCCCTGGCCGCCAGGACAACCAAGACTTCAAGTCTAGACTACAGCTCTTCGGTTGGGGCGATAATTCTTCGAAGCAGAGACTACATCATGAACAAGATGACAAAGCACGAGGTGGACTTGGTCTTGGACAAGAAGCTGGTGTTGAGATGAACAAGGACACCCAGCAGATGAGTCAACTACATGTCCTTCACCATTTAGCTGGTAATGCCGAAGCTACGCTTTTCCTCAAAAGTTGTTCCAAGAATAGGCCTTTTTTCGTTGGTCGCAACTTGCTATTTCGCGAAGAAGACGAAGAAGCGGAAGAATTCTCTCAGCCTACAGCAATAGACTTGGATGAGTTTCAAAACGTAAAAGTTGCTGCTCTAGGCTGCGGCGATCAACACTTTCTGGCCTTGACAGAAGAAGGTCTGGTTTTCAGTTGGGCCTGCAGTAACGAGTTCGGGCAATGCGGACGTGGGGTAGTGAGCACGAAGAAGAGTTTGCCTAATTTGGTTCCGTTTTCTACATCAGCGTGGACAAGACCTGCTGACGCTGGAACGACAACTTCTACTTCTAGTGTAGCACTACAACATGATCATCAAAGGACTAGTGCTGGTCCTGGTCCATCATCAACTACACCGCTAAAGAATGCTTTGTCTGCTTCTTTAGGCCTACTTGGTTCCGAACTCCACTTCACGAATCGAGCGTTTAGAGCAAAACAAGTCGCTTGTGGTGAGAATCATTCCCTCATCTTAACCGAAGCAGGTGAAGTCTTTGCTTTTGGCAGTAATGTTTTGGGTCAGTGTGGAGTGTACTACTCGACGTCAGACTTGAAAACCGGGATTCAGAGCTACGCAAAAACCCCAGGAAACGAGAGTTCTAGCACGCGAGGAGTGATCTTGAACGAGACGTTGACGCCGAATTTCTACGTGTTGGAAGATGGAGTGGACGTCATGAAAGATGGGAATGGGAATGGAGGCACCTCAAACGCTTCTGGAGGACGTGGTGGAGCTCCTTTAACATCAGGTATATCATCGCCACCCCTAACGATCTCATCTCCAGTCCGCGTAGAGGGCAAACTAAATGCTATGCCAGTGCGCCAGATTGCGTGTGGCAGACAGCACAGTCTAGCTGTGACAATCAGTGGTACGGCCTTGAGTTGGGGCAGCAATAAGCGTGGACAGTTGGGGAACAGAAGTGCAGGTGGAGGTGGTGCAAGTGGACGGCCAAGAAGTAGTTCTACGAACAATGGTTCGTCTTCACTTTTGAACAAGGAGAAGACCACCACGGCCTTTTTTCACCCTGTCGTCGTGGATCTGCCGTCTTCTTGTCGTCTCGTTGCTGGTGGCGGTCAGCATTCTGCGTTCGTGTTGAAGACTGGACAGCTGTTTTTGTGTGGAGACAACTCCAATGGACAATTGGGCCAGAGTGTGGAGGATGTCTTCTCCAGTGCAATACCCTTAGAGGTGCTATTCGGCAAAGCCTACGACTTGCAAGTGCGCGCAGTCTCATTAGGAGACAGGCACTCCGTCGCAGTTTCGCTTGATAGCAGGATATTTGCATGGGGTCGCAACGTGGAGGGACAAGTGTTGGGGATGAGCAAGGAAGTCAGTAGTTCACCTGCAGCGGTAGTGGAAGACGAAGAGGATGTAGAGCGGGAAATCGACGAAGTTCTCTCTCCGAGACTCAGTGGGTTGAAGTTGGATGAAGATGGAAAGGCACCTGAAGCTATGTTGAAGCTTGCTGCAGCAAATGTTGCCTCCAAGGAGAAGGATGACGATGACGTAAAAATGGGTTCGGACAGTAACCCTGTAATATCGTCTTCATCAACCTACGTCGTAGCACCAGATGAAGACAACGTAAGCGTGGACTACGTCGAAGCGCCTGTGCACGTGCCTTTAGAGGCTTTGTGCAAACCGGATACATTGATGATCCGAGAAGTCTTCGCAGTAGCTGATCATACAATTGTAGTGGCAGAAGTTGTGGCGGAGCACGACCAGCAGGGTACAGGGTCAGCAGGTTCAACAACACGTGGTCGTGGAGGTGTAGGTGCTGCTACAAACATTCGAGCTACCGCACCTGCTAGTTGTATGGTTCCAGGAGGCGAGCAGGAGGAAATACAAGAACAAGGTAAATCTCCTACAACATTATCTGCTAGACCTAAAAGACTGGCAGGCGAGGAACCTGATGGCAAAAGACGGCGCATCGATGGCCACGATCGATTATCATCGTTCGATGCAGCAGCCGCGGAAGATTTTAGAGCCTTGGCAAAAGAAGCGCTTATTTCTGCGATGTCGTCTTCGTCACGTGCTGGGGATCAACCTGGGTCTGGGGATCAGAACAGCAAGCAATCATCTCCAGTTCAGGACCTCGGCAGCAAAGAACAATCAACTTTGATGTCAGCAGACAAACAAGTTGTAGACGCTTTTTTAGCGGCATCTCAAGACCCGAGCTCAGTGCCGCAAAAAAGGAAAACGCCACCAGCAGAACTGCAGGATATCGAGGATTTGTTTGTACGTCGTCCTAGTCGTGGGAAAAGCGAAGGTGGTCGGTCGTTAAGAGGTTCTTTTGCCTCGACTAGTAGTGGAGGTCCTGCTTTGGTAAAACAAGAAGATATTTTTCATCCAGCCCCAAGTCGTGTTTTCCAACATCAGCAATCAACATCGTCGTTGTCGGCCCCAGCTGAAGATCCTGGTGTCTTCGGTGGAGCCACTTCTTCAGAGTTGATTCCTGCGTCTTCAGGTGGTCTAGTGTTGACAAATTTTCAACCTGCTGTTGCAGAAGTTGCTGCATCGAGTTGTTCTGCCAACCAGCTAGAAGGATCCCTCCGACCTCTCGCAGCAGCCCGATCCGAAAGTGAGCGCTTTTTGCCTCGTGAGCATTCCAGAGGATGCACAAGCGAACAAGCAGAAAGCATCAAGCTGCACAAAGCGGCACAGCGAACGAGCAAAAAGTTAACACTGTTGGGCAATGCGGACAATATTGCTTTCTACAGTCTAGACAATAGCTTCTTTCACAATGCTGCAGCGACGTTGGCTTATCCTGGCAGGGAAGTGCTTTTCCATGGCTCTGGTCTTCGAGGCGTGAATGTCCAGCTTGGAACCGAGCATGGAGGTGCAGCAGTTGGATCTACTTTCAAAGCTCCTCTAGGAGGTTCATCATTTTTCCCAGCTTCTATCCTCCCTCAAAAACTCCTCGAAGAGACAAAAACCTTTCAAGCCGCGCTTCTAGGCGCTTTCTCTTGTCCTTCGGTTTTGAGTTGCTGCTTCGTCTTCAAGGGTTTGCAGTTGCCGAAGATCGACGTGGATGGTTTCATTTCTGGCACTGCACAAGTCTGGAATTTGGCGTCGGCAGCGAGACATTTGATGCTTGCAGAGGATTTAGATTTGGCGTCGCCTCCTGGAGGACCGTCGCCAAGAGTTAACGCGCCTAGTGATGAAGCTAAAAAGAGCAACAAGCAGCACGAATCTTCTCCAAACACCCAACAGCAAGAAGAGGATGTGGAGATGATATCCCGCATGGACGCTAGAATAGTGACATCACCATTGGATCGCGTCGTTGAGGACGACGAAGCAGTCGAGCCACTAGGAAGAAAGCAGTCTGCGCATTGTCACTTCGCGGAGGCGTTGGTGGAAGAGAAGGATGTTGAAGATGCTGACCCTGACGTTGTACCGGAGACTGTTATTGGTTCATCAAAGCCTTCTGATGTTCAAAGTACAACTAGTAGGGCAGCAGAAGCTAAGTGGCGTCAGGATTGGGAGAAGAACGTGCAATTGCTAGAGCGCACTGTGTTTGACCAGTGGTTACTGAGTGTGCAAGCTGGCTTGGAAAAGATGCAACCTTCCAATCTAGTTCATCGAGACCAGTTGAGACCATTGGTCTTGTACTTGCTGTCTCCTGTCTGGCAGGCAGCTGGCGCAGTGTTGGCAGTCGACGATGGCGAAGACGCGGATGGAGGTGATCATCACGGCAAAGAACACTTAAGGACTGGAGCAGGAGGCAACATCGGCATGATCGGCGGTCCTGCAGCAGTGTCTTCGCGCGCTGGCAGTATCCTCGGAGGTGGAGGTGGTATTTGGGTAGGTGGTAGGATTCCTAGTTTGGTTGATATTACTCGAAGAAGCAAAACTGGATCTATGTCAAGATCGGGGAGCAATGCGGTTGTACATCATCTAGAGGAGCAACAAGTGATAGAGCTGGATCGAGAACAAAGCCAGGGAGATCTGACACGAGACACCACAGGGGTGACAGGTAGCAGCGACGCAGGTGGAGTTGGACCAACTCAACAAGTAGAGCAGGGGGAGAAGAACGAGGACAACGGGAACAAGTCTGTTCTTGGATTCAGCGGGGACACACCTGCACCTGTATGAAGCGAAAAAGTGTACTCATCCTCAAGAAAGTAGGCCCCTTCTAAGTAGGAAAAAGCCTCTTTTCTTGAGTATGAGTACGCTTTTTCCTGTCATAACCTGGAGGCGACAATGATGTCCGACCTGCACCTGGAGGCGACAATGATGTACTGGTAACGAAAAAAACCGAGGAATTGCGTTCACACTTTGAAAGTATTGAAAAGAGACGTGAAGACGCTCTGATCGCGGTGTTCAAATTGCTGCTGAAAACCATTATGTGGCTACCTAAAGCAGCGAAGAGAGAGTTCTTGAACATCATGTCCCAAGAGTTGACTGCTGCAGCGTTTGAATCCAGATTACTGGCTAATCTGCACAGGATGGCAAGCATCATCTTCTTCAAGCCTGGACACTTCAAAGAGCGTGCAGTCCATACGGGCGATGGACGCGAAGCCTACGTGCTGAACATCGACGAGACTGTCTGGTACTTGGTGCAGTTGTTTGACATGGTGTATGTTGCGGCATTGCCCTACATGCACAGGGGGAAAATCAAGCGAGAAGCGTTCCATTTGAAGCTTCTGTTAGAAGAAAAACCAGGAATAAATGTGAGAAACACTGGCACTGCTGGAGGAAGTGAAAGAGCTACAACTGGCAGTGAAAGAACAACAACCGGTTCAGAAGGTGCTAATACTGTAGATCAACAACAAGGTGGGACCGCTCCTACAGGAGGAGCAAATGGTAACTTAGCAGGTGCCGGAGCGACTGGACAAGGGGCAGCTGCACCAGGTGCAGCTGCCTCTTCCTCAGGTGCCGGTGGCAACAATCCTAGAAGTCGAAATCTTCATCGTAGCCCTTCTTCGGAATCAGGTGGTCAAATGAACGAAGGTGGGCCGCCTTTATCTCCTACCCTCGTGCCTCCAGAAGCAGACCTCTACATGTTCTCGCAGTATTGCAGGAAAAAGGCACTTTCTCTCAAATCTATCGACGATGCCTGCTTCGACTTCGACAAGAAGAATCAATTTTGCGGAGTCCCGCGGTCGATAATGAGCTTCATCGCGCATCCGCATTTGTGTCCTACGCGGTACAAACAGAGGGTCTTAGAGGTGGAAAACAGTATGATGCATCAGATAGCGGCCCAGCATTCGATGCAGAGAGGGGTGTTGATGAACTTGGCGACCGGAGCAGGAATGCTGAACCCGCAAACGTTGACGAGGGATGCGGTAATATGATGCTTTTTTCAACATTTCCCTTTCTTTGCTCGACTGTTGGAAAAAATTGATTTATTTATACTTACAACTGTTACAACTGTAAGTGTAACAGATGACTTCTATATTATTTACCCTTTGGGACCGATCCAGGAAAAGATCCGAAAAATCTGCGTGGGTCTGAATGTTCCTGTTACAACATTGAACAAACATTGCAAGAACATGATCTTCACCACAGATAATGCAAATGGTCCACTTCGTACTCGAAGTGCGACGCGACCATCTTGTCCACGACGCTTTCCGTATCCTCGAGTCCGCTGGAGAAGACTTACTTATAAGGCCCCTAAAGGTCAAGTTCACCGGTGAAGAGGGTCTGGATGATGGCGGGCTCACGAAGGAATTTTTTCGGCTGTTGTCTAGTGACATATTCTCGCCAGCGTATGGGATGTTTCAGGAGGTAGTACCATTGATCATCATTTGATTTCCAGCTTGATGATGAACTTGATCATCGTCCACGACTTGATGCAGCAGAAGGAGGTCCTTGATGCAGCTTTAGTGCTGCTACGCATATTAGGCTTTTATAATCCACCTAGGAGGATTACGTCATGTTGATCACTTCGTCTAAGTACTCATACTCAAAAGAAACACAGCTCCTTCTCCTCAGGTCGAAGGCACTCGCGCCATTTGGTTTAACCTGTCTGCGTTTGACGTTGGCCTCACTGAAGGCGATTTCCGTTCGGTCGGCAAGATCATTGGCTTATCCATCTACAACAATGTCCAAGGCATTAACATGAACTTTCCACGCGTTTTTTTCAAGAAGTTGGTCGGGGAGCCTGTGACCAGACCGGATTTGGAGCAGATCTACCCATCGTATGCCACGAGCATAGACGCGATCCTCCATTGGCGACCTTCTCCACCTGACGTGAATGTTCAAACAGCCAATGAGCAGTTTGAGGACATCTTTTGTTTGGATTTCTCAGTGTCGTACAAAAACGCGTTTGACCAAGACATTACGGTGGAGCTGATCGAACATGGCCTGCAGAAGAACGTAAACTACGAAAATCGAGAGCAATTCGTAGAACTGCTGACCGAATATCTGCTGGAAAAGCAAGCTGCAAAGTTGTTTGAACCACTGAAGGAAGGTTTTCGGCAGGTTTGCAACAACGCTCATTCCGCTATCGCAAACACCCTGTTTTCTGACGAATTGTCCCTGTTGATCTGTGGAGAGAGGGTTTATGACTTCGATGCCTTGCGTGCTGGCACCACGTACGTGGGATTCTCACCAGAAGATCCGTACATCAGACAATTTTGTTAAGGGTACAAGAATATTATTTTTACAGAGTAGTTTATAGCGCGCATGGTGCATGGAGCGCAGAGCTTTAAGGGGCGCAGGAAGCTCCCCCTTTAGCTCCATGCTACTCCATGTGATCCATGCACTCCAGGCCATGCGAGCTGTGAGACCTTATAAATTGCTCTGGAATATGAGACCCCCCATTTATTTCAGAGTCATCTTGGTCCTCCCGTTTTCTTTAAAGGGACGAAAACGAGGCCCAAGATGCTGCTGCTGAGGACGGATTTTTTTCATTATAGTTCTAATTTTGGTCTGTTTTGCGCAATTATCCCTTGGAACTGAAACGTGATTTTTTGGACTTTGTCACGGGGTCTGACATCCCTCCAATGGGAGGATTGAAGGAATTGAAGTTGAAGATCCACAAGAATGGGGACGAACCGACTACGAGGCTTCCAACCAGTCACACCTGCTACAACATTTTGTTGTTGCCGCATTACTCGAGTAGATCGAAGCTGGACTACCTTTTGCGCATCGCGATAGCGAACGCAGAAGGGTTTGGGATGGAGTGAGCTCCGTCAACCCTGAAGATGCCATAGTTAGAAGAAGTGACCTAACCTATGACAACGATGTACTACAACCTGAACATGTTCTACAAGAACATTTCACTTTTTGAGAATTCAACAAGAGCATGAACTCACTATGTATATTACTATAATATTTATTAATATCGTCATACTATTACTATATTTTTTATCAACATCATAATTTTCATCCACACGCACGAGGTGCATGCTCCTCTGGATAACTGAAGGACAACGACAAGCGAAGTAAGAAATCTTTGTTCTTTGCCAGCTTGGAGCAAGCGCGCTTCCCCGTCATCTGTCACACGAGATAACATTTTCTGTTGCTATCAAACGAGTATATCTCATGATGAGGAGTTTTCTGTTAACGAGTGATTTTTTCAAAATCTGATGCCTTGTAGACGAGCATGATCAAATATGAATATCAAGAAAAGCAAAACTTAAATTCTGTTTTGTAAAGCTGCGTCTGTTGACGAGAGAATCTTGAATTCCGTATTCTGCTCCCGTGAATACCCAATGAATAGATTCACATCATCCATCTACTTGTACTTGAACTCCCAAGCCACTTTATCGAAAGGTCTGAACTTTATTGATGAGGTTCCCCACACCTACATTCATATTCATTTTTCTAGAAAAGAAGCAATACTAGTTATTCATTCAACACCTCGATCTTTCTGAGTTGTTTATTGACATTGTTGACTTTTCAAAGATCGAACACATTTTCCGACTCATTGTAGTCACAGTACCTCGGAATAATTGTTCTGTTGCGTGGTAGTAGCAGTGCTATCGTATTTTCCTTTTGCTTTTCTTCTTTCTGGTCAATCAAAATGTCTTGTTTTGCTGGTATTTGCGGCTCTGTTTGCGGTGGGTCCTCCGCGCCACCTGCCCCAATAAAGCCTGCTCCACTTTCTCCTCGTGCGTTTGCGCAAGTGTCTCCCCGTGGACAACCACAACAAGCAGGCCTCATTATTCCAGAAACCAGTGATCCAGCAGCAGCTATCCAACAGAGTCTGACGCCCCATGTTTCTCTTTCTGCTAATCTAGTGAAAGATTTGGAAGGCACGCACGGATTCCAAAGTCTGCTTTTGCACAAGTCCGAGTCTCAAGGTGAAAAGCACCGCTTGCAGAACTATTACAAGATGCCTCCTGGGAGTGAAGACGCTTTGTTAGGCGAAGGTGGCTTTGGGTCTGTCAAAAAGATGATCCACATGGCGACAGGCAAACAAAGGGCGGTGAAAAGCATCGAAGTAACGTCCGAAAATGTCGGAATGATCAGTGACGAACTGTCGATTCTGCTGAATTTGGACCACCCCAACGTGTTGAAAGTGTTTGAGTGGTACCACGACCCAGAGAACGACATGATGCATATCGTAACGGAAATCTGCAGGGGTGGGGAACTGCAAGACTTAGTATTGGAACATCATACAGTGAACTCGGCGGCGTTGTTGATACAGGTACTATACTTTCTAGTAACTTCACATCATCATCATCGGCATTGATTATAGAAAAACAAAAACATTCTTATTCTTTTAGTTTTACTTTCTGAGCTGATCTTGATAGAACCAGGAGCAATCTCAGATTACTTCCAAGCGAAAATCCTCAACCCCACCTCCCATTTCTATTTTTGTTAGGTATTCCACGCAGTTCAGTTTTGTCACGGAATGGGTGTTGTTCACCGAGACATGAAACTGGAGAACTGCTTGCTCAAAGAGAAATTCAACCCGGACGCTAAGGACCAGGGCGCTGAGGCCAGACGCGCCCTCATTAAGGTGATTGATTTTGGTCTAGCAGCAACGCGAGGAAAGGGCGAGGCCATGAGCGAAGTCTTGGGGACGCCATACTACATTGCGCCGGAGGTACTGAGACTGACGTTCTTGATTGCTTACAGTAGTTCTAGGAACGCCATACTGCACTGCGCCGGAGGTACAACTCCTACCATTTTTCAATACGTCGACAATATCAACAACTTCAACAAGAAGAACGAACTCATTGATTCATGGTTGTGCTTCTCCCTATTGAAATCAAAGTGCAATCCACCAGGTCCTCCAATCTGTCTATGATGAGAAGTGTGACGTGTGGGCTTTGGGTGTGATGATGTATATGCTCTTAACCGGCGAACACCCCTTCGTCGTGCCCAGTGATGTGAGGAGAAAATCACCAAAGAAACTGTTTCATCGCATAAAGTTAAGGCTAGTAATATACATAGATAAAAAGAATTCAAATTCATCTTACTTTTGATGCATCCTACTTACCTTGATTGAAAAGTATGATAGATGCGCGAGTATTAATTCTCGTGCTATAGCTAAGTATACTCTTCAAGGAAGATGGTGCACCAGTCGTAGAAAGATGAAGTACGGGGAGCTCTAATAAAGACCAACCCACCACATGAAGAACCCATTGCAATGATGACGCCTGATGCTAGAGATTTGGTTCTGAAATTGTTGGAAAAAGACCATACGAAGAGAATATCAGCGGCACAAGCTTTAGCGCATCCATGGTGTGAGAGGGTGCGGAGTCAGGTACTGATTGTTAAAAACCTTATTTTTTCTATGAACTTAGTTACGACGACCACTTCCTCTTTCACTTCAAAAGATTGTCATTGAGACCAACGTCTGCGTTTTTAATCTTTTAGAAGCATCTTCGCAAAAGCATCAAAGCACACATCCGCCTTTCCTCCATACAGGTAATCGGCGAAACTCAAGTCAACCGCACAGTTCTGAAATCCGCGTCTGAGAATATGCAAACCTACTGCCGCATGACCCGCCTAGAACGTGTGTTGCGGACTGTTGCTGCCCGCGAAGCCGCTACTCACGACATGGAAGACCTGAGAAAGGCGTTTTTCGAGTTAGATAAGGATGGCAATGGCAAATTGTCAAGGGAGGAAATCGCCCAACTCTTCGAAGAAAAGATCGGGGGCCAAGACGGCGGCGGCTCTAGCGCGCCTATTCTGTCTGACGAACTATGGGCAGCTGTGGACACAGATGGCAGTGGCGAAATCGGCTATACCGAATTCCTTGCGGCAGTGATCGATCGAAGCCGTTTCGCCAATGAAGAGACGATTAGGGGAGCTTTTCAATATTTCGATTTGGATAACAATGGGTACATCGATAGGCACGAGCTGGAATTGGTCGTAGGCGAAGATGAGGCAGGACGGGCGTTGAAGCGATTGGACAGGAATGGCAGTGGGGACATCGATTGCTCTGAATTCGCGACGTTGGTGAAGGCACTCTCCAGGAAAAACAAGAGCTGCCTGCAGTACTGCCGAAAATTTACCCAAGAAGACTTCGTTGAGCTATCCTAAGAACTACGACGGTGAGCGGTAGTTATCCTAGACCTAGAAACAAAAACGTCTGCGCACAAGAACTTCTACCCCAGTTCGAAACTCCTCTTAATGTCACTAAGTTGTAGTGAGTTCTTTCTTCTTATGGCGGTTGTAAGTAAAAGTATTACTATGAATAATCAGGAAATCGAAATCGCTCTCGCGGTTACACGACGAGCACGGGCAGGACGTGCTTCAGTGACTGTAGTAGAAGTTGAAAACATTTAATGTGAAGAGAATGAGTGAGAGTGTGACACCTTGTCGATGATTTTTTGAGAATATAAAAATAGTTCCAGGGTTTTCCCTCTGAATCGTAGGTTTTCTCCCTTCATGCAATTGAAGATGATAGTTTTCGTTCTGAGAAGAGTTGAATATCCATGACGTCAGATGAAGGGATCCCTTTAGCATGTTCATCAAGGGAGAAGCTAGAGGGATACGTCACGAAAGGGCGAGGTTATCATGGATTGCCGTACTACAGAGTACTAGCATGTTTTTCATGGTCGGATAAGAAATGACTCCTTTGTCGATGACATCAATGTTGTTGATCTTGAATAGACTTAGATTGATTCTTGTTGGAAGTTCTCGAATAGATGAAATCAGTAGATCTAGAACCTCTTATGGCGTGTCAGGATGATTATGTAGTAGTAGTTTTTTTTACTACTTGCTGACAATCAGGGACCACGACGGACTACTAATTCCCTTTCATCTACTTAAACATACTGAAAGCAGCTCGCTGTACAGAGGCCGCGGCGAAAGAAATGATTCATTGAATAGTTTAGAAAAATCCTTAGACGATTCCGAATGAAAATGAAAAATTGAACGCTGATGGACTACAGAAGTCGTGTTTGTGATTCCATATTGCAAAAAACGCACACGGACATTCTTGTTTTCGCAGCTTTTCGAAATTCAGGGGTTAGTCGATTCCTGTTCATCGTCACGACAGACACCGTGCCTGAGAAAAAGGAGAGACCACTCTACCTTCCGAAAACATGAAACAGAAACGACCGAGAGATGACTGGAAAGCAAAGGTAGAAAAAGTTGGAGCTTCAGCTTCGGACTCTTCTGCCAAATCTGATTCTTGAGATGGACAGATCTTGAAAACAAACAATCATTTCACGCCCTTCCGATGCGACGCCATCGGCGCCTCCACCCTCGCAACATCGAGTGGGCGTTGTCTTCACTGTCCGCACAGAGTCGAAAATGATACCACGAGAATCGCTAGTGGAGATCGTTATTTTCAAAGTCAGCTTGTACTGGACGGCGGCGGAAGAGCGACTGAAGAGCTTGATTGGTTGTAAGATCTATTAGGGTAAGGACGAGCCTCAAGACTCCCAAGACGCCAATGCTATCAAGATAGAGGAAAGTTGCCCCAGGCTACCCCTCTATAATTCGGAATCGGAAAGTCAGCCAGTTCCGTGGTGGCTGATTATGTTTTTGAGGATCAAAAAAAATAAAATGTTAGAAAGACATCCACGAGGGTGAACCCATAGAAGAGGGTAAGGGCTATGACTTTTGGATTCCTGATTTCGAAATCAACAGGGCAGTCTCTTTGGAACAGTCGGACGAGCTTGGTGTTTTGTGGAATGCGAAGACGGGATTGATCGAAAAGTTATGGCTACAAATCGCATGTTGATGGCTTTCGTAGGGGTCATGTGGGAAGAGCAACGGAAGAACAAAACTGCAGAAAACAAAGATTAAGAGGACGCTTTTTGGACCCTACCTTTCGCACATATGGTGGAAGGGCTGAAATTCAAAAAAAGTACTCGCTTCAGGGCAGTGCACGAAACATCAAGTTCTTGAAGTAAAACAAGATGATAAGACACCGCAAGGAGAGGATAAGAAGATGAATGTTTTGTCCTATCAAAAACAGAGTAGGACAATGTGAGATTGACTGAGAAGGCGCCAGTAAGAAGCACATGCTTTAGACCTTGGTGCAGCTATTGCTTCTGTGTTGCATTCTCTTGTCGAAAGTGTTCTGTAAGGAACTTCGGGTTGAAATTTGCTTACTCCACCAGTGTCTGCCTAGCATGAAAAGTGTCAGGTCGTGCCCACATGATTTGATCCTCCAAAAGTGATTAAGTAATCTGGTGCCGATTGAATTGATACAACCTTTTAAGGTTGTCTACAAGTACAACTTGGTTTTGATATGCTGGTATGATACATAATTTCGCAAAAGAAAGAAAGCATGTTGATCAATTTTAGCAGCTGGCTCGTCTTCTATCAGTCTTCTAGGTCTCTCTTCTAATTCTATGTATAGGTTACAACTAGAGCTAAAAAAGAGATCATGTCGCAAAGGACTTCGTACTTTCTCCGGATGGCATGGGGCGGCTCGTCGTGCTCGTCCGCAGTGCGAGCACCTAGTAGTAGAAAGATCCGCAGTTGTCTACCATTATCTTCTCTAGCGCAGATGATGGACCTCCACGAAGCGTCTCTATGTCCAGAAGACCACAACGACAACTCTTCAAAGAACGCTTCTTCACCTGGAGGACCTTCGTCATTTCTGAAGAACAACCTCCCAACTTCTTCATCTTTCAGTTCAGGAGGCAGTTCTTCTAGTACTGCTCGTGCTCCTTCCAGCAATTACCATCTTCACAAAAACCCGACGGCGCCGACGAGGACTTATCCGCAAGAACCACACACTCCTACTTCCTGCACAATCCCACAAGCGCGCATAATCTCTCGACAGCACGCTTTGGTAAGGCATCTGCGAGAACTACGGAGAAACAAAGGACTGAGGACAAGCGATACGCTGTTTGTGAAAGGTGGGAATTTGTTTGCCGAGGCTCTGAGGAGAGAGCCGTTGCTTCAACGAGAAGCAGTGCAAGTGAATCGTGGGAGACGAGATGAACATGAACAAAGTAATGACGACGATGATGGTGGAGATGATGGTCCCGACGATGAATTCGAGTCTTCCTGTTCCTCGAGGACCCATCCCGGTGGACGTCGTGGTCATGGAGCAAGCGGCCACCGCCCAAGAAATGTCCTCCATGTAAAATCCCTCGTCATCCGCTTTGAAGCCGACGGACGGATCGAAGGCGCTGTGGCTGATGTATGGCCATATTGCCGCGTCTATCGTTTGCCGCTGGAGCTTTTGGAGTACGTGATGTCTGACAATCTGCCGGATCTAGGGGATCCTGCACTGCCTGATGACGACGGTTTTCTCCCTGTCGTCACAGAGTTCGGGAGTGGGAAGAACGGTAGTGCGGCCACAACGAGAACTAGAAATACTGCTTCAGGTTCAACTCCTTCAGCTTCTAGTTCAACAAGCTCAACAAAAAAGATTGCTGGTTGTAGACTTCCGTCTGTGGAGAGCCTGGAAGCAAGATGGCAAGCCTTGAAAGAAGAAGCGACGTCTACTGAAAGCAAGAGGAGTATCGATGAGTTATATTCAGAATACGCTGATGGTGATGATGAAAGGAATCCTGAAGAAGCTGATAAGGCAGCTGAGACAAAAGTAGAGGTGGAACAGGACGATCAGGATGAAGCTTTACTTCGATCTCCTTCTGAAGCTCGGGCTTTTCTCTATGCTTTGCTGATGCGAGAAGGCTCATTTTTGGTCGGAGAGGTTTTTAAACCAAAAACTTTACTAGAAGGAGGTTCTGAACATCAAGTCACGATAAATTCCGGCACTCATCGCTTGAGAAAAGGTAAAAATACCAGGCCCCTGTACCTCGCTCTGGATGGTATCCAGTATCCAGACAATATGGGTCGCCTGCTTCGTGTCGCGGAAGCTCTCTCCTTTGACGGTGTACTGACCTTAGGCCGGAGCGCAGTGTCACCTTGGAATTGGCGCACTCTCTGTCATTCTGGTCTATCTCCAGGTTGGTGCTTGCCTGTTGAGTTGTGTCCCTCATCTATGGCTATGGCAGAACGCATGCGAGAACTGAATCTGTTACCACTGCTGGCTAGTGCAGAAGCACCACACACCTTGAGGGACGTGTTGGGAAATCGGCAATGTCTGGAATTATTGAAGGGGTCTGATGAAGGTGCAGGAGGAGAAGGAGATGCACTTGCACAACCAGAAACTACGCCTGGCGTCTGCCTCATCCTCGGGTCTGAGTCCTTTGGTCCCAGTGCTGATGTCCGTGCTAACGCTGTGCCTGTGAAAGTCGATATGGCGTCGACTTTGATAAAGTCTCTGAATGTGTACGTCGCTGGGGGGATATTGATGGAAGAGCTGCGGGGGGCAATGGATAGATTGAGGGTATAAGTTTCTGGGTGTTTCATGTGCTTGACCGTAGAAGTATCATTTTGGCTATTTAATGAAAGAGAAGAACGATGTTGAAGGTTTCTTCTGGAGGTAGAAGAGGAAAGAAAACGTATGCCTGGTTTTTGACGATGATTCGGTATTCACAATAATGAATGTGGACGATCCCTTTTCTAGGGAACAAACTGTATGCAAACAGGACGATATGGAGAGGACAGAAGTCAAAGATTTTTTAGGATGAAAGAAAAGTGGAATTGGAAATGATTTTTCTCCCCCCTGATGATCGTCAAAGGCGTTGATGTGGGAAGTAGATGAGTATGATTGCAGTCTGCTTTTCAGAGATGATTGATGACACTCTGAGCGCTTTTCTCGTCCTCGAAAGAAGCAAATAGAGCTTTCGCCTCATGATCGAGATGAAGCAAAGTTGCACACTGGCACTTCCATCAAAAATCGGGCTACACTTCTTTTGTTTTCATCTTGTTTTTTATTACTGAAGACCAAGTAGACTTCTCTTGCTATTAAGCAACGGTGATTACAAGGATATTAACTGCAGTTTTCAACTTCAACTTTGTTTCTGAAGAACATCCACATACCTACGGTTACTAAGCTATTATAATCGAACCGCATAGAATTAGAAGCAAAATAAGACATGCCGTCGATTACCGACACTAGTGCCCCGGAGAGGGCCAATCCTCGACAAGCTGCGCAGGAGAAGAAACTGATAATGCCAGGCGATGACGAATACGAGACCTTGGAGCAAGAAGATCAGGAAATGCAGCAAGATGATCAAACTCCTCTTGAATCCGATCAGCCACAAGCGTCCGCTGAGGAGCATCAAAAGACAGGAGAAGACCACGACATGCTCGATGCTTTCATGGGCGACTCGGAGGATGTCCAGCCGCATAGTGGTGAGGGTCTTCTATTGGGTCGTGGTAGTGATGGAGAGCAGCAAAAACTACTAGTAGAGAAAGAACAAGAAGAACTCGAACCACTACCACCAGCACCCCAATTTAACCTCTATGATACAATCGATGAGCTCGATTATTGCAGTATCATCGAAGAAACAGAGGAAGAAGAAACACTTAAGGTAACTCGCTTTGTTCATTTCGAATGCTTTAAGACAGAGGAAGAAGAAGCAACTAAGGCACTTAACTCGTTTTCTTGGTTTCGAATGCTTTCGCATTTCTTCATTTTCGATATCGAAGCATCTCTTCTTAGCATCATCAGTGGCCATGAGTCAGTTGTCTTGTGGTAAGTTTAAGTGCTACTCTATCAGACCACACACACTTTCTTATCATGTTTAATTAGATACTCACTGCCATCTCCTCCAACAAGAACAACAAAGAATCATCATCCCCAGATTCTCAAAAAGTTGCGAGCGTCCTTCGTGCCTAAAGTTGTGGTGGAAAAGTCTAGAATTGGCGCACGAGTGCAGGAGGTGGTAGACAAATTTCCTCATACGTCAGAGGCTCACAAGCTGGGAAAGAGTCTCATCCAGAGTTGGATAGGTGTTTTCTCTTTTTAGTCATAGTAAGAGTAAGTCTGAAGATTCTGTCTATTCAGTGCTTGGCATAAGTGCATCTTGTGGATCTTGGACAGCAAAAACTTCATCTTCTATCCAAAAGAAAACTACGCCTCAACAAACAGCTTCAAAATACACCGACGTTCCGGCTAATGGAAAAATCGAGATTGCCTACTTTCAAGGAGAAAATGAAGATGGAACGGAGGGAATACAAATCACCATGGAATCGAAACCGGACCCGAGACCGATGAAGATGATTATGACAGGACTAGTTGACTGCGTGGCTGACATTGATTGATGAGCATTTTTAGTGCTAGTAGGGGTGAATGAGGGAATGAGTATGCGTATGCGAGTGTCTCTAAGTATATTTGAGTTATCGACTCTTCTTTTTTCAGCAGTCCTCCAATTCGTTGAAACTGGAATGACAAAGATCTACTTTTTCCAGCTTGAAGAAGATGGACCTTTTTTCCCTATTGCGCTTCTCTAACCTTAAGGCAGCTACGACGAAGATGAAGAAAAAGGAAAAGTTGCAGCTTAATGAGAAGGGAAGCTTATTCGATGGGCAAGATACTGGCGCAGATGGAGACGAGAGTAGCGATATAGATGAGGACCAACTAAATGCAGACTTGGGCAAAAAAACAGAGAGCGAAGATGAGGCAGAATTGTTGAAAAAGAGGAAGAAACAAGGCGCGAAGGAGAAAGAAGATGCTGACGAAGTCCTTATTTTTTTTTGTTTTTTAGTGCAACAACCTACCAAGGCGGATATTGAAAAAAAAAGTGGACGAGGAGAGCTTTTAAGCTTAATTATGAACTACCCCTTACACGAACACGTTTCAGACAGACTGGCTCTGGTAGTTCATCCAAGAGTTTCCCATTTTCAATTGTCCCAAAAAATGCCAATCCAAAAACTCTACAGGATGAAAACATCACTCTCGGAGCTGCTGCAGTACTAGCAAAAACGGAAAAAGCAGAGTCAGGGTCTCTCTTGAAACGAAAGAGGCGCGGCGCACCTGCTGTAGAGGTAGTTCTATAATTTGGATTTTTTCCATGATCTTGCTTCTAGCACTAAAAATGCTACTAGCTGTCTAATGAATGTCGTAATATAAAATCGTTTTCAATTTCATCCTTGACAAGGAAGACGTAGGAACAAGAAGATCATCCGAGATCATCAACATGATGAATCACCTCAAGGATCCTGCTCGCTAGTTGAATCCTTGAGGTGCTGACCCCTTACGTTTACTTCTAGTAGCCCACGATAGTCACAAGTATTATACTATTTAACCAAAACCAACTGCGCAGCGCACGCATCTTTAACTTTTACTATTTACTCCTACATGATCAGCCTGCTAAAGACGACATGATGGACCTTCCAGCCGCACCAGCTGCGCGATCGTCTTTAAGTCCCATCAAAGAACCTGCGACGAAGAAAAAAGGCATGAACATGAAACGCACGCGAAAGAGCATTGATAGCTCAGCTGCAGAGCAAGCAGATGACGAAGAAGAACCTAAGAAGATAGGAAGTAAATCTTCTAGTGCACCCAGTACCAAGAAGATGAAAATGATGAATCAGAAAAAAGCAGCTTCTTCAAAAGAAACAGAGGAAGAAGAGGAGGAAAAGCCTGTTCTGACTAAAAGTAAGACGACAACTTCTAAGGAAACAAGTAGTAGTTCATCATCGTCTTCTGCTGCGGCAAGTACTAAAAAGCCTGCAGCTCCTGTTGAACAAGAACTACAGAGCTCAACTTCAACTGGTGGAAAGAAAATGATGGCGAAGAAGACCACGGCAGCTGATGATGCCAAGGTCAAGGAGGACAAGCTAGATGAAGTTGCTGCACCAGCCGGCCAAAAGATGAAGATGAAGAGCACTACGGCACAAGATTCTACAGCCTCCAGCGCTACATCGTCAAAAATGGCTACAAAGATGAACAAACGCAGCAGTACGTTCTCTGCTGCAGCCGAAGATGTGGCTAGCCCAGCACCACCAGCATCTGCAAGTAAGATGAACAAGATGAAGACAGCTGCAAAAGCAGAGGTTGAGGCCCCTCCTACACCTCCGCCAGTCGTTGAGCAGGCAAAAGAATCTTCAAAGAAGATGAGCACTAAGATGGGCAAAGCATCTTCTGCAGCCCCGAAGACTCCCCCACCAGTAGGAAAAGCCTCGAAGTCCAAGGCTGGACCTAAAAAGATGAAGACACCCATCAAAACAAAAGAGGACGACGAGGTAGAGCCGACACCAGTAAAACAAGAATCATCCAAGAAGATGGGGAAAGCTCCCACTTCTAAGAAATCCTCAACACCTGCTGCATCAAAGAGAGTCAAGAGTGAAGTAGAGGATGAGGCAGATGATGAAGCTCCAAGTAAGAAAGGTGGTTGTAGCTCTTCTAGCTCTTCTTCCAGTTCCAGTACAGCTGCTGCAAAGAAGCCGGCGATGGGCAAGGTGAAAGCGGCTACAGCTACTGCATCTTCCAGTAAAGCAAACAGCAAGACGAGCGGACAAGATGAAGATGAGAGTGGTGTGATCGCCGGCGCAGCCACAGCTATAGGAGGAGGCGCGATGAAGATGAAAATGGCAGGAAAAAAGAACTCCTTGTAAAGGAGCTTCTGACAGGTTGCGCATATCATGCTACTTGTGCGCGCAGATGAAGCTTGGAATCTTCTTACCATTCGCACTGCCAGGAAAAAACCGCAACAACTTCTCAATATAAGACGATGTAAGTAAACTAGATTCTCCTTTTTAAATAGAACAAGAAAGATGGCAATCGTACAATAGGATACCACTACGCACACAAAGATTAAATAGTTTTCGAACGACAACTCATTCAAAGTCGACCCTTGTATTTTTTGACCAACTTACATCGACGTGACTGCTCCTTTTGGCAGGACATTGAAGAATTGGCACCAATAAAACTTCGATTGCTGGACAGATACCAACTACCAGCGTTTTTCAACTTCTTTTTCCACGTTGTGTGATATAGTGACGATAATGAAAACAACAAATGTTAGATTGCGAAGTACTAGAAGAACATCAAGATTTCGAAATTTCTCACCATTTTTGAAGACTACCTGTTTTTTTGAAGATGTACCGACAAATACAAAAACTGCTTTGTCCTCGTGGTCGACAGAAGAAGTTCTTCTACAAGCAAAAACTACACACAGCCTACATACTTTTCAGGAGGTCTTTTTTGAGGTATTAAGTCCTTTTCATTCTTGACGCTGGTTTATGCTGACAGGATCATGAAAATTCCTACGCAGCCGTGAGGGACTACTCAATCAACGCTTGTTGTAATGGGATAGCTGCATGAGGGCAACTGCGTGCTTCTGAAGTTGGAGCTTTTTCGAGAGCAAGTAGACGAGGGGTAGTTTTCACAATGCCACGTATCGTCAGTTAAGCTAGTACACACAGCTACTACTACTAGGACCGACATGGATCATGTTGTAGTTGATGAGAGGACCGGAGAGAGGAGCAGATGGGAGATCATGAGAGTAGTCCGAGTAAGTATACTTTTTTTTTGCTCCTTCAACTTCATGGTATCACGATCTTTCGGCGGAGAGTAGCACGACTACTCGGTAGTTGTTGAGTACAACAAGTACAAACCACTTTGCGCCCATAAAATCCTTTACGACGAACTGTCCTTTGGTCATTTTCATATTTCCTGCTGTCGTTCTCCAAAATTCGTTTCACCATCATTTGTACTTAGATTTTCTTCACATTTTTAACACTTGTTTACAAAAATGTAGAGCAATTCTATCTGTTGAATCAGAATAAGAGAAAAACCATGATGACCTAACCACATCTGATGTTTTTGCTTGCCTTCCGACTGGCCACCTGTTGTGCTGCGCGACTGCCATTGTCCTGATCAGCGTCCCTAACTGGCGTTTTCTTTGATTGTTGCCACTACGACTACTAGTAGTCATCCCCTTCCTGGTGTGCGGTAACCTTGGATTCTCTTAGAGTCTAAGAGCAAATAAACTACTCATAGTTGTACCCGTTCCTCATGGGTGAAGATCAGTCGTGACCTCCACCTCTACATACTGAAGACATCCATACCATCGTCCAAAATATATCAAGATAGTCAAAACTAGTACTCAACATCTTCAAGCCAATTAGCTAATACAAGAACCAACCACGACCCTTACAACTTTCACCTAGAAGTATTGCACTTACAACTGTTCAACAGACAAGATGATGAACAACAACTGCGGCTATTACGGGAATAAGTCGAGGCCTGGATATGCTCATTCGCATTCAGGGAGCAGCCTGCCTCAAACCCAGCAGCCTTCATCAGGGGGCTACGGACACCAGTCTTCCAGCTACGGTTCTCAGTCGACTGAGCAGCCGAGACAGCTGGAAAGGTACCTACATCTTCAAGGTGAAGGTTATTTAGAATTTTTCAATAAACCACTGCGTAACGTGCTACTCCCACATCGAGTTGTTGAAGGGTTTCTCATTATCTGCTGAAAATAATGTGCCTGGTCTTTTCTTGTTCTTGTTGATGTAATTTGGGTGACCCTAATTTTTTTACCCTAATTTTTTTTTGAATTACTCTGTACCAGGAAACTCGACTATCTCGCTTCGCAAACAAAGAAGGTGCCGTCAAGGAGGAACTCTCTTAGCCGCGACAGCGATACCTATGTACCACTACCACTATAATTTTCTCATCATGATTGTAGTTTTCCAATTTTTCTTCGTACATGGCCATAGGCGTTATAGAACCAGCTTCTAGATTGTCCTTGTCGACGAGAAAGTATGTCGAGTAGCTCTGAATTGATATGGAAATCGAGAAATAGTGTTTCAAGTTCAACCGCTGAGGTGTTTTCTCTTATACAGTACTCTCACGTCATCTTCGTCTGCCTCCACCTCAGGACATGCACGCCTCAAGCGGGTCACGATTTGTGCAGACGACTATGATCGATAGCGTAACCGCTATACCAGACGACCTCTATCGGCGGATGGAAAGCGAGGCAAACATCGACAGAGGTGTACACGTACCGAAGAAAAAGAATTACGAGATGAATGCTGTCGATATTGATTTCTCTAGTTCGCAGTCTTTGCAACTGCTAACGGTTCATTATTATTTCTGCCGTCCCTCTCCGTTGTTCGATAGACATAGAAAAAAGTACCAGTACTAGGAGAAGCTGAAAGGCTGATGTCGAACTACAATGACCACTACAAGACAGCTCTAAGACTGCGGACAATGCGTGCTGCTGCATACCGGAGTTTACTGAAGATGAGAGTTTGATGGGCGACGGCAGGAGCTTCTGTACCAAGTGGTTGAAGAGAGCAGCATATTCTTCTACTTCATCCTACAGGTTATCACAAGTAAAACTGCTTTCACTCTCAAAAATCGTTTTTTTCTGCTAGGTTAATTAGCTAGTAAATTAGGCTAGTTTACTAGCTATTAATGGAGATCCTTTCCGGTCCTGCTGCTCCAGAAGGCTCCTCCAGGAGGCCAGAATCTGAGATCCATCTTGCTGTACGATCTCGGCCCCACCTCGCCACGCTTTGAACCCTGTCCTGAAGTGGTGGCGCTGAAGAAGATGTTCGCTGTAGGATGAAGCTGAGGAATATGCTTGAAGAGAGCAGCATATTCCTCTACTTCATCCTACAGCGTTAAGGTCGGTGAAAAAATACTGCATCTCTAAAACTTCTACGTACCGCACCACCTTAGAGAGTAATTATTCATCGACCTTCATCTTGCTGTCGTTGTAAGTAGTTCTTTTTGTTTTTGATGATGTAGCTAGCTGTAAGTAGATTTCATCATCGTTATGAGCTACTTCAAAGTTAGATGGCAGAAGTTTATCATGTTGATCATCATGTAGATGTTGTGCTTGAAGACCTAGAAGTAGGATTCATTTTCATTTATTGAAATGACTTGTAAATTTGTCGGTTTGGAAGTGGATAGCTATCTAAGATAATGATAAAGATTGTTAATATAGGAAATTGAGATAGTTTCAGTTGTAACCGTTATCGTTCCATGCATTGTTGTAAGTTGAGGTAGAACCACGAGAGCTTGATTTAATCTGCTTGTCGAGATGAAATTAATGTGTTGTATCCTGAATTCTTTCTTAAAGATAAGCGATTAATAGCGATGCGGTGGCGCGTCCGCGTGCGTTGCTGATTTTGGTACCACCGCCAGGCTTTTGTACCTGCTACTGTCTGACCGTCCTTTCTTCGAGGGAAATGTGGGTAGACGACAAATCAAATAGATACTACCTTTCATGAACGTGCTTGTTGTCGTTGATGCTGCTAGTTTAGTCATTTTCATTCAAGTGTACGATATCTTCACGTTATTATAACTGTAATGGAGGGCGGCTCATCTTCATCTTCTTCATATACAATATGTTGAACTTTGTTCTACTAGTGGGTCCTCCTATCCTATTGAATTTGTTGAAAACGTATGATGTATCAGAACTAGTCTCTGACTTGCTCACGGGGCCCCGCTGCGTCGGGTTGCGCCTTAGGTTTTCTACAGGAGTCGAATGTACGGCTTCTCCGATAGATGTAGACTTGTGGCCGATTGTACGGTCTTATGCGCACCCAGTATGTAACTTGGATGATCTTATAAATAAGGAGGTAAATAATTGGTTGAAAGGGTGGCAGCATATAGTCCTAACGCAAAAAAAAAAAAACTCTACGGGTGCTAAGGCCAGCACTATCAGGAACGTACACGTGACATTCGACCTCCTTGTTTTAAGAATTCGAACTTCGTTTTAGCATGATTGATTCCTGTTATGTAAAAGTAGTTACATGAAAAGTGATATGATAGAGAAAGTGACCCTGATTGTTGTTTGACCTCCACCAGTTGTTATTCAGAAGTCGAATTCGAGAATGCCGAATGAGAACAAGAAATAGAGATAGAGTCCTTGTCTGTGAAATGTAAAGTTTGCGTAGAAAAATATGAAAAATTATAACTCTGACTTTCACTTTGAATTCTGAGCACGTCTTTCTTGTTTGGAAAGAAGCAGCTATTCCTTCCACCTAGGAGTACGAAGGGGATAGTAGAGGGCGTGACATGTCAAAGAAGATATGTAATTAAAGATGATCTGATGATGATTAAGTGTTGGTAGTCCTTCTGAGGCTGCGCATATCCGCTTGCTTATGCAGGGAAAACTGTGGATGGCGGATCGAATCCTAATCCTAATCCTGTATGCGTCGACCACGCTGCGCTACCTGGCGCGAGATACGATGACACAACTTCACCATTCGGATTGGAAGAAAAACAGGTCAAAAAATCGGATTGGTCAAAAACGTATCTGCTCGAAAGTTTCAAAAACGACAGAGAGTGAAAAAGCAAAATCACTCTCAAGAACCAATGAATAGAGAACGGTGCTAAGCATAGTTCTGAACACGATTGCCAAAAGAGTTACTTACTTCAGCAACTTTATCCAAGAAGAAAAGAAGAAGAATATGGATCAAGAAATCGGCGAACCTTCGACGTCTCCTCCGCCACAGCTGGATTCAGTTGTGCCTGGTGGTGGTGAGGACGGTTCTCAAGCACTAGAACTACAACATGAGGACAGACCCTTCGAGAAGTCTTCATCCTCAAAACCTCCATGCCTAACAGTTGCCTTCACGACCTACTTCTTTCTCAATCTCTTCATCGCGACCAGTGTTTGCGCAACTATCAATGGTCTTCTCGCTTGGGTCATGTACTCACCGGAAGCGCAAGAAAAATTCACTCACGAAACCAGTGTGTGGTCACTAGGGGTTCAAAATGCATTGGCTGGAGACGTGCTAGTGACAGTATTGGTCATGTGTGTCGTAACGTTGTGTCTGAGTGGAGGAATAGTGATGGCGGACAGACGGAACAATATGACAGGGAAAGGACCGATTAGGATCGTCGACAGGACATGTGCTTACCGAAGATGGCTGAAGCGGTTCTTTCCGGAGTCAGAGTCCTTTGTTCGGAACTATGGACCGCGATTGTACGCAGTTTTAGGACCATTTGAAGAGATCGCGACTGGAGCAACGAGTGAGTTCGACTGCCCGTGCTGTCGACCAGCAGAAGGTGCGGGTGGAGAGGAGAGCACTGTAAAAAGCAAAGTAGCGCTGCAACAAGCAGGTGAAGCAAATATAGAGCAATTAACCGCTGCAGGATCGGACGAGCAAAGAAAACAATATTTCGAAGCTGTTTACTCCTTACCCATAAGAGAAAGAATCCAGCAACAACTCATCTCCGCTTTAAAGGTGTTTGGTTTTCTCATTCCAGTCTTCTGTATTCCTCTTATCTTGATCTTATGGTTGGTTGTAGAGCTAGCTTCCGAGCATGAATGGACGCAAACCTCCATAACATACATGAAGATCTTTCCCTTTGCGATACTCGAATTTTTTCTGCAGGGAATAGTGGTGTTGACAGGATTTCAATATTCGGAATTCGATGTAGATGATGGTAACGATCGCCATCGCACTATAACCGAAGATAGTCTAGGCAGAACAGTCGTGAAAAAATTAGAGGAAGGTATCTAAAAAGTGCCGTGTTGAACTTTGTGTTTCTGTACTATGTCTATGGTTCGCAGTCGAGAGGAATTCGTGTGTTCGTTGAGACAAAAGGAGGACAATGAAGATCGTGTCATCGTTTCCGTGCTATGCAAATTCGGTCGACCTGTTATACTGAAGGTGAACAAGGAAGATCAAGATGGATCACGTAGTTACACATCCATTTCAACAGGACCGGAGCAATTCAAACTCCCATATTTCCCTCTAAGTAGCTCTACCCGACTCGTTGATTCCTTCAGCTTTTATCGTCTGAAACCACATCTTCCCTTTTGTATTTCAGTTTCTGCTACTACTAGTCAGTCTGAACATGCGTGAGGCATCAAGAATCCTCCGTCTTGTTATCCTTTCTTTCTAGTTGCATAGATTGATTTCTTTATGATGATAGTAAGTAAACGTAGGCCCTAGTAAGAAGTATAATGATCCATCATGTCGATTTGTGAAGAAACAAGACTAGTAGACACAAGATGAAGCGCAATCGTTGGGGCAAGAACAAGGATATTAAGGCCGCGCAGCCTACTGCTGCGAGTGCTGGGAATCACGACGGTGGAGCACAAGAGAACGACGACCATGCTTTAGCCGAAGCAGACGACAACTTCGTCACAACCGTCGACGATGTAGTGGAGTATCCTAGGAAGCGGCTCAAGCGCCACTCCATGAGCTCACAGCAGCAACAGCAATTACCTTACAGGAACGACTGCGGTGAATTGGCGCTGAAAAGCTATGTCAAACTTCCTTTAGCAGACATGCTCAAGAGCGATGACTACAGTGCCGATTTGAGGGCTTGCTTGATTGGTGGTGGGATCTACATCGAGCAATTCTTTCGGGATCCGAAGGGATTGGTGATGGATACGATCCTGGCAGAGGTAGTGGCGAGCGACAATCAGCAGGACGAAGGGACGATGGGCGAAGACAGTAGTGATGGAAAAAATGGTTTATCTGCACACATCACGGATGCACCAGAATTCAGGGCTCCTGCAGCAGCTGCCAATAGCAATACGACCACCACCAGCGCAGCAGGAGGACCCGCAGGAGGAGGCGCTCCTAAGACGAAAGCTTGGTCGAAGCATCAGGTGATCGAAAATTGCAGTGAGAAGAGTGTCACTTTTGCCAGGATCATCGCTGTTCTAGAGGAGTATTTCGACGTGGACATCTTCGCTACCCGCTTGAACTACTACGAAAACCAGGAGCACTGGAAGCCCTTTCACAAGGACTCGCACGCTTATGGCGCAAATGGTATGAAGGAGGATTTCACGGTAGGCGTCAGTTTTGGCGCAGAACGAGCACTAGAGTTCCAGCATGACGATTGCACTGCCTTTCGATTCGCGTTTCCGCAAAGGAATGGTGACGTTTTTGCGTTTAGTGACGTTGTGAACAAAAAATTCAAGCATGGAGTGCCGAAAATGACGAGTGGGGAGAAGCGGGGTGCGAGGATATCGATCATTGGCTGGGGGAGAAGAAGAAAAATGACAAAACGGAATGGAGGGATTGCGGAGGGGGCTTGATTTCTTTGACTCTGCCATATCCTTCGACGAACACACAGTTGTATTCATCTTCCCCAACCAACTCACTGCACAGGATGAATTGGTAAACTTGCTGCACTTGGAGCATACATCACCATCGGAGTAATATCCAAGATGATGAGCCGCTTGTAAAGTTGTGAATCTTCAATATGCATAATATGGTCGCTGGTGCCTCTCGCTCAACAGGCAGACGTTTTCATCACTTTGAATCTGCGTTCAGGATGGAAAATTTCGGAGGACCCTAGTAGAAGTAGTTTCGAGTGCGAGAGATGAAGAGTAGAGAGTGACAAGAAACGGGTGTCTGAGTTAATCCTAATCCTCGAGTACTTGAGTGATTTCCTGCTCCTCGTCAGTCGAGAAAGAGCCAAGTGAGAAGCCAACTAGCTGACCTGAAAAAAGATGCCATCCTCAACAGCCGTTTTCTCAGCGAGGGAAAACCTGCTGCGAGTGCCGAATGCTTATGGCGCGTGTCCTTCCAGAGCTTCCTCTTCGGAGAAGGTGCAACGAGTGGCCCTGGGGACGAGTGTAAATGCTGCAGAGTCCTCGCGCGTAGCAGATCACGTAACTACCACCTCGGCTGCCGCACACGCGGTCATTACGAGACGTGTTGGATCACCAGCAGCGCCTGCGCATTTACGCGACGGAAAGAAGTGTGCGCCTGTTCTGCAACCGCAGCGACCACGGAGCCCAGCAAAACAAGATGTTGTTGAACCGTTGGTACAATACTTTGTCTTTGTCTTCCTTCTTTAGAGTTTCTGTTTCACTTTCTTTCACACGTCGACAGAAAACTCAAATACAGGTCCGACAACGCCTCTTCGATTGGCAGAAGTATCACGGCGTCCGATCAGGCTCGCCGCTTTTTCCCACCTCACCTACGTCGACGTACTCTTCAGCTGCTGCTGCGGCTTTCGGTACAACAGTACAAAGAGGGAGTAAGAGGTACATCATACCGCACGCAGCTCGTGGAAAGCAGGAAAAGAATGTGAAGCATTCAGTGTCATCGACTTTGAGCAGTGAGCGAGGTCGAGCTAGAGGAAGGACGAGTGCTGCAGCGGACGAGACGGCTGAGCCTAGACATCAGAGGTCGGCTTTTGCCAATGTTGCAGAAGTAGGCGTCATACCCGGACCTGAGGAAGAGGTACAACAACGCGTAACGACGAGTGCGTCAGCAGCGGGCGAGACAGGTGGTGGCTCATCTTCGTCTTCGTCTATAGATGCGGCGAGGGCCTCAGTTGCCTCGGCAACAGAATCAGCTGCGCGTGGTGTTTTTAGTTGTCATTCATCTTCTTCATCTTCCTCATCCCGTCTAAGCAAGGAAAGTAGCATAAGGATAAGCACCACATCATCCTCAAGGAAGAGCCGTCGTAGACAATTATCGAAGTACTCAGCGCCACCAGCGCGGTCGTCTTTTCGTGTCAGCAGGATTGCTGAAGAGGTGATGGACCCGGGTGACGTAGAGGATGAACCTGATGCTGATGCAGAAATCGATGATGCTCATGGAAGAAGTGGAAGTGATCAGGAGCGCGAACCTTCGTCTTCTTCTGCAGCAACTAGACCAACAGAGATGCAACTCCTACAACTTCGAACTGTGAGCAGCAAGGGAATGGTGCTTACGACGGGAGAGGGACAACGCCAATCCTCGTCCTCTAGTATTCGAAGCTCTGCCACACCAGCAGCCAGAGCCAGTACCGGTGGCACAGGCGCCGATGTAGAACGAGAGGTGTCCAATGAAGTTGGTGCTGTGGTGGAAAATGAGAACGAGCGAGAGCAATCGCAGTTACTTGAACGACAAAGTACCAGGCAGAGCCAACAAAATGGAGAAAATGGACGCTCTTCAACCAGCTCTTCTCGCAATTCAACATCTTCACGTCGAACTTCTTCTAGATCTAGGTCTAGAAGTTCTTCAAGAAACTCTAGAAGGGCATCCGTCGACTCCGCACCCAAAGTAGGAATCGTGATTCAGCGTGTGGAAGACCTCTCAACTGCAGCAGCGCTTGCCAGCAGTACCTGTCGTTTTGGGCATAAGGGGTGTCGTTGTCACCTGATATCGAATCCGGTGTTAGCGAGACAGCAGCATGAAGCGAGTGTGATGTGTGCGCGAGTGACGGAAGCTGCAGGTGAGGAAGTGGTAGGACCTGCTTCTATGCCGGAAGATGAACAGATAGAGGATGAGGATGTACCTCTCGTCGATGAAGGAGAAGAAAAAGTCGACATTGTTGAAGATGATCCAGAACCACCTCCACCAGATGACGTTGCTGTGGAAGATGAAGAAGCATATGTGCAGAACGAAGAAGAAGACGAAGACCAGGCTCCACCGTCTCCTGTCGACGACTACGACCCCGATCCAGACACGGTCAAAATAGACCCAGAAGAACTCGATGTTGTCGACTTCTACCTCCAAACCAAGCGCGACGAAGACCACAAATTGCGTCGTGGTAAAGCTGCGAATCCTGCGCCACCACGACTACCTACACGGCAATCCGTCCAATACCAGGTGCACATGCGCACATTGAGACGAAGACAACAAGGTGAGAAGGCAGGTTTCGTCTCTTTCTCACCAAGATTCGAAGAGGGTGATGCTGCTACACCAGCGACGTTTCAAGAGCCGCCTGAGGCAAGGGAAGAATATCGTCACATTATAGGGGATTCCACAAGGTTTCGGAAACGAGCGTCCAAAGCTCAAGATTGGGCCAATGCAAGAAAAAGCGCTTTTGCAGCAGCCGCAAGACGGAGACTGAACATAACCATGAAGAAACTTGAGATGGCACCTTTGGGGGGAGGAGAACCCACAGGAGATCATACGCCCCGTTCAGTCGATAAGGAGAATAAACAAAGAAACGTCGACAACGTTGTTTACAACGGAGATTTCACCAGCTTCAAAACAACAAATACATTCGCTTCTGAGAGAAGCGAGTGTGAGTATAGCCGCGTTGCCCATAGCGCCACATCAGGTTCTTCGAGAAAACATTTCTTACCGAGATCAGCACCGCCTACTAGAACGAGGAGTCCAGAGATAGGTTTCGGAAGTAGTTTTTCCAGCCGCCGCAATGTGGAAGCGCTTGCGTTCGCCTCATCCCTGTTGCCAGACTTCAAACCGTTGGGTAGAAACTTGGGTGGAGGGTTGCGTGCTGGTGTGGACAAGCCTAAAATGTTTAAATAGCTGCATTAACAGGTTTTGAAAATTTTGAGCCAGTGAATATTATGTTTGACTTTTGATAATGCATCATCTTCCGCAGGCACAGACAAACGAAGTTTTCCAATCTTAGAATTAGACAACGAAGTTCAATTTTCTCGTAGACAAAGCCAGTCGACAAAGGTGATATGCACAGTGCTGTCTTTCGTAACACATCCGACAAAAAAGACAATCCTTTTCCTCACTAAGACAATAGACTATGTAACTTCCTCATCAAGACAATAGACTATCTTCTAATACTTCTCCTATTCCGTCTGACGCGGAGCTCGAGTTCCTCATCAATGCGCCTAGAAGAGTGTGGCCCTAGAGAAACGATGTACCTAGTTGTGCAGAGTTTGTAGTTGAACTTGAGTTTCCTTTTCCATTATAATTCTCATCACGGTCCAATTTTAGGGCATGATACAAAAACCACCCAGGTAGCAAACGAGGTGACTTCAGCACGAGGGTGTTGCTGAACTGTAACTTAGCAACAACATGGTTCATGAAGATGAAGAAGATTATGTTCATGGAGCGCAGCGTCGTCGGGCCTCATTGTCGACCCCAATGTAAGTAAGAATTTCGTCCCGGATTCCGAACTTGAGTATGGAATGAATTTCGTGATTGAGAGACACTTTTGCAGCACTTTTTTGTTTGGTTTCCCCAATCCCCACATACAAAAAATGTAAATATTCAAACGGATGACAGCACCCCGAGGAGCGCGAAAGCGCCTTCAGTACGGTTTTGTAGTTGTACTAGTACTAAGTACTAGTGATAGAGATATTAGTCGACAAAAAAAGTTTTTTTCAAAGTGTCTGATGCTCCTGATCTGATTTCCTCATGACATATTCTTGCACGACTGTATTCAAAATTTACATTTAGTGCTGAGATAGGAGAAGAAGGAGTTGATCGAGCAAAGAATGGCACGGGAGCTGGAAAAAGCTACGACAAATTTGGATCATCGTGCGGCAGCATAGTAGGGTGCTGGAGAAGGCACGGGCACGATGTTGTCCTTGCTCCAAAAGACGGTCCTTGGCTGGCTACTCGCCGTAGTCCAACTTGTACTGCACTCCAGCACGGAGGTTTTTGCCACTTATCGCGGCGAACTTCCAGCCTGCACCTCGCTCGAATGTCCCGATCCGCCGCCAGCGCCACCGACTCCTCCAAACGCGACTAGTACGACATCAGACGCCAGTCATCAACCGAACGTTTGCATCTTCTCTCCCGACTCCAATGATGGACACGGTGGCAACTACTACGTCCCGGCATCTTGCGAGTTACGGTACAATGGATCCATCGTATTCGACACAGTCATGGTTGAAGGCGTGTGGTCGCGAGTAGATTTGCGGATCACGGCAGTGAACGGAAATATCACGGTTCGAGATAGCTTCTTTTGGCGATTTGCGAAGCTGGAGTTTGGAAGTAATGTTTCTTCATCGGGGACAGCGGTTGTGGCTGATATTAAGGAACATCAGCTTGCTCAAGTGGCGACGTCCACTATATCATATTCCGACGATGTTCAGACAGAGCAGGGTGCGAGGTCCCGAGAACTTGCAGTGGCGTCAGGAGCAGATCCATCAAGTCGAGGTAGCGCCTCTGCGCCTGCCGCTGCCACAACTATAATTGGTGGGATCTTTTTCGATTACCAGCGTGGTGGAGAGTCTGAGAAATTTCTGACCGTAGAAGACGTCTCCCTAACCTTAAGCCCACCTTTTGTATCTGATGTTGTGCTGAATGGAACGAAGCGAGTTGAATTTCGAGGAGTAAGGAAATGGACGATTTCGGGAGCTAGGAATGTGCGGTTGTTACACGGGTTGTTCAATGTGCTGGACCTGTTTCGCATTGAGGCAACACAATCAGTGGATTTACGGGTGGGACTGTATTGCTCGGGGAGAGTGATGGTGGATGTGGAGAATGATGTACTACTTGATGTTAGAAGTAGTTTTCAGTGTCTTTCAATTCTTCACGTAATGTCATCTGTAGAAGGAAGTCATAATCAATGAACAAGAAGAACATTTAGTACATCATGATTGATTCTGCTGGTGATATTCTGTTTATTTGTCTTGGTGCGATCCAAAGTAAGTACTACCCTCACACCACCAGGTTCAATTCGGCGGCGTTGTTTCGACCTTTCTCTCTCCTCGCGGCGGTGACGACGATTTGAGACAGCCGATTGTCCTAGTTCGCGCAGCTACAATCATTCTGAGACCCTCTGACACGTGGGCTGCTGACCGTCTCGCCATCTTCGCTGATGAATCAGCGGTGTTTCAAGCTGCTTCGGACTACTACGACACCGACGTCAGGACTGGCGGAGACCGATTAGCAGAACTGTGTGAGCAGGAAGACAGAGTCAGAAGTAGAAGGGAAGATGCTCATGCTTGGTCGTGGACCAACTACATGTCGGCAAAAAGAACAGGAACAGGTGCTGAGACCACGTCGCCAATTATGGTGACTGGACCTGGAGCAGACTCTTCCGCTGGAGGCGCAACCACAACGCGGCCGCAACCGTCAGACCTCCGTGAACGAAGACAACTACGAGACAGCCCTTCACGTGAAGTGATCGATTTTTGTCATATGTGGCAATCTCCGTGTGCGAACATGGACAACGAAGACGCGGCAACCTGTTACACGCCAAGTTGGTACGCGCAGTTCTTCGGAGATCGCAAGAAACTCTTTCCGACACTCTCCGTTCTGGAGAAAGACTACCTGGACCCACTGGAGCCAGTTCCCTTCGACTTACTCATCGTCTCGCCGAATGTAGCTGTTTCTGCGAAGACCAAGATCCAAGCTCAAGCGTTGCTGTTCTGTGCGGACACGTTGAAGATGACGCAAGCCAGCGTTTCGACGAGTGGTCGTGGCTGTCGACCGGGCAGTGGACGTGGTGCTGGAGCTAGTAGTCATAGTTAAGGCTTCAGGGAATCCATCTTCAGGAGCATCTTGGGACCTTCCTCTATAAGGGAAAAGCAAGCCCAGGATGACACTCAAGATGGATTCCAGGAAGCTCTAATATAGCGAATTGGTTGGCGCTGGTGGGAGCCACAGCGGTCGAGGTGGATTCGCGGTGAAAAGCACGACAGAGAAGGTCCTTCCAGTTTCACCACCGGGAATGCAGTACGATGTACCGGACTACAATCCTTTTGTCAGGCCAGCAGCAGGAGAGGACGATATTGGCGATTATGGGCGGATGAGAAGAAGTAGAAAGAAGAATCGACGTCGGGGTAGCTCTTGGACTGCTTCACCGACCATCAGACGGTTCTTCTTGTCTCGTCGTGCTGAGAAAGATTTTCGCATGACCACTCTGGCTAGACCACCTCCAGACTTCCCTTCACAACCTTCCAGAGACAAGGACGACGAGGATGATAAGCCCAAAACTGCCGGTGTGTGGTGGGACGTCTCCAGACCCGCCTCTGGTGGTGGCTGCGGTGACGACACAGAGTGCTCCTTCCTAGAGCGGCTTCCTAGTCGCCCATCGTTCGGTGGTGGCATCATTTGGGCTTCAGCAAGAGCTCTGGTCTTCGACAAATCCGTCTTAACCGCAGATGGCAGTCGAGGCATGGTCTCGGAAGGCAGTTTCGGTCGTAGTTGGGCCAGCGGAGGCGGTGCTGGTGGAAACTTGGTGTTGCACACACAAGAGAAAATCCGAGGATCGGCATATATGTCGGCGAAAGGTGGAAACAATGCTTGTTTGGCAAGTAGTGCGTCTGGCGCGGGAGGCGGCGGCCTAGTGGGAATTCGGTGGCACCCTGTGACGGCGGCACCTGCTTCGGTAGTTGAGAAGACCACTGGATCTGGAGCAAAGACTACTGGCGAAGGAGAAGTAGTTCTTGAAGTTGCACGACGCAGAAAACTGCAACAAGGAGCCTCGCAAGATGAGCAGACTGTGGACGATGAAGATGAACACGAAGAAGATGTAGACGTAGAGCTCAGCACGACTGCATCGTCACAATCTGTATCGCTCTCTCTCCCTCAAGACGAAGAAGGAGACACGACGGTCGACAAGGGCCCGGACTCGGTCATTCGCATTCTAGTCAACGGCGGTGGCATCGACCCGACTTGCTTAGAGAACCCACCAGCTCACGTGCACGAAGTTACGATCCATGTCAGTGGAGGCCAAGGTTTGAAATCACACATGGGCCGCTGCCCTCCTGGTCTTTCGGGCACGTTTTGCACGCCCTGTGACAAGGGTCTGTGGTCTGACGGAGGAGCTCAATGCGAAGCCTGCGACCGACCTCATACTAAAGATGGCCGTGATGTCGAACGTTTTGAGTGGGTGTCCACTGGCTGGCAGAATTCGACTTGTCCCTACCGTTGTCCGCCTGGTTATCCAGGAGTCCAAAGCAACCCCCAATGCCTGGACCCTTGGGTCTACACGATGACGTTTTTTGGTGGCGTAGTGGGATTGATGTGCATCGGATCGATACTGGTCGTTTTGATCTTGATATCTTTGACCTGCGAAGAGTACAGACGAAAACGTAGACGAAAGGCAAGACAAGTTGACTACGCATTGGAGCAGTTGGTCGGGATCAGTGGAGGCGCAGGCGCGGCAGGGACTGCATCTGGTCCACCAGCAGGAGCCTCAAGTTCAACAGCAGGCACCCCAGGTGGTGGAGGAGGAGGTTTTACTAGTTTTATCAACAACTACAGCAACATCTTCCCGCCTGGTGGTAGTTCATTATATTCTGCGAATTTCGGGTCGGCGCACAACAGTTTGAAGAACACTCCTGCTGGGACGCCGAGCACTCTTTCCGGTGGACCTTCCTCTCTGGATAACTCGAAGTTGCTGTCGGATGGCGTACCCAGTGGAGTGTTAATACTCAGCACACCCAGCAGTGTAGACAACAATGTGCGTGGTGCTGGTACTAACAGTAGCAGACCTGGAGGAGGTGGCGGGCGAAGTGGCATGACAACTTTTAGTCAACTTCAGGCAGCGAGATTACGAGCGGGTCGCCGAGCTAGTCTTGTGCTGCACCAGCACCAAGCTTCCGCTTCCCCCGTCTTCACTAGTGGGCAGAAGAGCAAACGGAAAGGCCGTTACGACCATGAAAATATTAGTAGTTCTTTCGCTGGAGAGGGAGAGCGTCTGGCGTCTGGCAGTAGCATCACTGGAGGCATCTTGACTTCTGAAGATACGATGGCACGGTGGGCAGAAGTTCAGATACGTGCTAGAAACTGGGCCAATCCGGATCACATGGCCTGGAACGACGTAGACTCCAACTCTTCGGTGTATATGCGCAGCTGCAGACGGGTCTGGAACACCCTAGTTGACTGGGCTAGGTTTTTGTGCGTGAGCTGTGGATGCTACCGGAGCTGTGTTCAAAGTAGTTCGTTTGCTACTGGTTTTTTTGGTCGGCGGTGGCGTAGCACAACAACAAGGTGGCAAGCAGCTCCTGAGCAGACGAGAGCTGTTTCTGGTGGAGATGTTCAGAGTAACGCTAACGCAGGAGCTTCTAGTTCTTCTGCAGGTCATTCATCGTCGGATGAGCAGAGTCATCTTCCAAGTAGCAACGTTCTTGCCGCAAACCCAGCAAGGTCAAACACCGACTTCCCGCTATCTATGTCTCCGGGCTTTGACCGTGGCCACAGCATCGATCTAACTGGGACTCAGTCTCCTGGTGCTGGTCGTGGTCGAGGATCTTTTGCCACAGCCGATAACATGCCCACTTCTCCAGGGCCTATGGGTGACGTCTTACGCCTCAACGACAACCTCACTGATGCGCATGACTTCTTGTCTTCTTTTGTTGTCCACGGTGGTGCAAAGGAGCATCGAAGGAGTTCTACATCCGTCGTCCGCGCAGTGGAGGCTGAGTGGTTCACGGCAGACGCGACGACGAGGTCGTCTTTCGCAGATCCGGGAGGAAGGGCAATGCCATCAAATTCTATCCCGTTAATCCAGATCACTCCGCCTGAAATGTTTGACGGTGTGGCGCAGGAAGTAGACCATCTTCTAGTTCAGAATGCTGCCTCTAGTCGCTCTAGGAGGAATCAGCCAGAACCAGCAACACTTGCATACGGTGAAGATGTCCTAAACTCCATGACGACTACCTCAACGAATCAACACACAACGGCGCCGGTAGTCAGATCTTCACTTGCTGCAGAAGAGAACATGATCCTCACAGAGGAAGCAGTCCGCGGGTTGCTTTTTAACGCAGATGATGTGCCCTACCACGTCAGGCGGGTTTACTTTCGCGGAACCAACAACGATTCTTTAACCCAAGACCCCTGGCGCTTGGACGCAGACCGGAACCCTTGGCCTGGTCGTGTTGCCGGAGGCCGTTGGGCAGTTTTTGCAGAGCGCGTCAGGCACGAACTAGCTGCGCGCGGTGAAGCAAAGTCCGTCCAGTTCGTCACACGGAAAGTCTATCCGCCGTTGTGGCCTTGGTGGAAGCGAAAGCAACGACGTGAACGAGCCTGTCGACTTCTAGAGTTCATAAACATCGAACTAGAAGCCGGATTACATCCTCAGTGCAGATTTTGGAACTGGAACACTTCAGGGGGCTCGCCGTCATCTTCTAGTAGCTTCTATCCCGGCAATCTTGGTCTTACTACCTCATCTTCACTTCTTTCATCAACATTAGGAACATCTTCAGCGAGTGGTGGTCCAAATGTCAGTGTCAAATTCGGTTGTGACGGTTCCGCTTGTTTGGCGTATCTGGATTTCCTCGATTATGACAGCAGTCTCTACGATTGGAGTCCAGAACTACCTCCAGGTGAGGAACGCTTCCTCCCAGCCGCGGGTGATGGCAGTTACGACTGCCCTTTCATCTTGGAAGTCACAGATCCATTACTTGCTCAGATAGAGTCGATTGCCGGTAGTGCAGTCTTGCATCCTGTTTTGCATCAGTTTAACCTAGGAGCGCGGACCATCGGCAGTTGTAAGACGTTGACAGAGGCGTGGGAAGCGAGTCGGGATCAAGTAGTGGAGAGAAGTGGCGGATCTTGTAGTAGGGTCGGTGGAGGGGGAGGTGGACAAGAAGATCATGACAGGATGAAGATGGTCAGCGTTCCTACAGTCAATTCGCCAAGAAGGGAACAAGTTCGGCAGGAGCACGCGACAGCCATGATCATGACCCGAAGAAACGATGTGGACACCAACTACAGCAAGACACCTCCTTCGGCTTCTGGTCTTCGTGCGCTTCCAGGGCTCTTTGTCCGTGGCTCCGATGGTCAGGAAGTTTCTCTTGCTGAAATCGCGCCGCCAGAACTGATTCAGGAGCTCACTTTCAGAGCAGAGGAGCATCGTAGACATCAACCAGGCGCAGATGCTAGAAGTAGCACGACCGGGAACTACAACACAAGGGAAAGCAAAAAAGCCTCTTCATCATCAACAACTACTCGAGGTGGTGGCACATCGTCCAGAGCAAGACTGTCTCAAGTGCGAGATGAAGACGACATTGACGGAAGTGCGGTTGCGAGGGATATTAGTGCCCTGCTACGAGATCGTGCGGAGAAAAGACGCCGCAATCTCAAAGTTGTAGCTGGTGATGAGGACTCAAGAGGAGCAAGGGCCGATGATCTACTCGATCATGGTGCTGACTCATCTGCGTTTTCCTACAGTTTTAGACCTGAAATCAACACGCGCAGTCCGGAGCCTAGTCCGCGGATAGGGAGCAGCACCAGAGAACAACGGCAAGGAGACGATCTTGCAACCAGTTATCAAACCGGAGGCAGCTCTTCTTCATCTTCAAGACAAACACCGGCATCTTCATCTTCATCTTCTCTACCAAATTCTCTCCGATCCACCGGTGGCGCTCCTCAGCAGTTGTGGCGTCAATTCCGCAAGGGTTTTCATCGATCCACTGGTGCTGCGGCATTGGAGCGGCTATTGCTATGGAAGAACAAGGTCGAAGATGCCGGTGAAGCCTTGAGGCATGCAGGCATCGCGGTTGCCGTGCAGTGTATTCCCGATAGCATAACTGAAGAAGGTAAGGTCATTTGGCGTGTGGGGTTGATGTTTGAAGGATGTCAAGCACCAAATATAGCGACACCAGCATCCTCTTCGAAGTTGGTTGTAGACGAGAACCACCAGAGTCGCAACATAGCTGTGCCAGCGCGCTTGTCGAACCTGACAGAGAGTTCACGTGGCTATTCAGGCGATAGTTCTGGAGGTTACAACGGTTGGGGACGCGGACGAGCTCCAGGAGAAAGCAGTGCTTCCATGATCCGCAGTCAAAATCCTGGAGGACCATCTTCGATTTTTCAGGGTGCCGACTTCTCAGACCCAGACATGTTGTCTCCGAGGGCCTCCAGTAGTCCTAAGGCTATGCGAGGTGAGTGCCGTCCGCTCTTTTTGACTAAGGGCTTGCCGGAAGAAGTATTGCAGCCTAGGCCAAAGACAAGTAGTATCGATCGGAACAAGAAGGAGTCATCTGTAAGAACTCCTGCATCAGCATCCTCAAATCTTCAACCCCAACACAGTCCGCGTTTGGGCGGCGGGCTGTGGGGTAAGATTCGCCGCAGTGCTTGTGGTCGGCAGGTGTGCTCTTGTTTTGGTAAGGTGAAGTGGTCTTTGACCAAAAGCTCTTTCGCTTTGAAGACCAGAGCCAGGCTGCAAACATCTGCATCAAGATGGAAACGAGCTTTAACCTTACCCCGCCACATCATCTTGCAGAATCGACAACCAATTTTGAGGATTCGATCATTGCTGATTTTGGTGCTCTACAGTCTGCTGTTCGCAGACGCCATGGTCACGATCTTACTCGCCAACACCTTCTTCGGCATGCATCCACTCGTGTTTCTTTCCTGGTTTTTGTTGCCACCACTTTGCCCTCTCATGGTGCCGTTACAGGGCGTTGCTTGGCTACTATTCGCGCGGGAGGAGAAGGGACGGATCTTTTGCCATCTATTGTCGGCTAGTGTTTTGAATTTGTACGCTGGGGTCGTCGCATGGTCCTTCTGCGGAATCAGCAGAGTTTTGGCCCTCACCTCTGCATCGGATGACGATGATGATGACGTCATACCAGTTCTTGGAGAAGAACAATTTTCCACGTTGGGTAGGCCACCACCACACAACATCGCCAGTTCTACAGCGGGTTTTGAACGCTACTTTGCGCGGTTGATGTCGTCCCCAGCCAGGACTACACCCACACTTCCAGAACCTTCGTCACGACCATACGTGGTGATACCTGAAAACTCGAACAACTCCTTCTTCTTCGACCACTATTTCCACGCGGCCGACGCCTACTACTCGTCTTTTCGCTACTACTTCCTCGCACTGATCATCTTTGCGGCAGAAGTTTTTGGCATTTGCCTGCTAAAGGTAGCTCTAGGCGTAGCAGCGAACTACTACATAGCTGGCATAGAATGCGAAGAAATTGTCTTGGCAGAAGAAGTAGTGCAGCTTTCAAGTAGTTATTTGGGAGGTGGAGAAGGAGATGAACAAGGTGAAGGGGATGACGAAGACCTCGGGAACGGGCAGCAAACGAGTGCATCGATATCTAGCATTACGATGACTTCTGGAGGAAGGGTGGACGAGAGGGGGGCTCCTGCGACAGGGTAGTGCTGGCAACATAAATTCGTGGCCACGATAAATCAACATCTCAATCTCTCACTCCCTTTCGACTCACCTTTCATCTTCACATCTAACGACAAATGTGCCTTAACTTGACACTGTAGTAAAGTGTACTCTGTTGAGTGCGGTTGGTTGAGAAAGTCACATGCGCGTGACTCACTCTCTGCACATATCATCTTTTTGGAAAGAAAGAAGAATCATCAACAGACAAATATTGTCCTGGTAGTTACGTGATGTTCTAGCTTATCATGATCGGTAAAAAAGGAAGTACACGTAGTTATCATCTGTGCAACATGTTCCGACTCGTCACTGTTGACAATGAAATCTGGTTTTTTGTTGGGATCAGGAAGGTATGATTGGGCGCACTGACTTTGTGAAATCGTTCCAGAATTGATCCAAGTCGTGTGCCTTCAAGAATAAGTGGAAGTGAATTTTTTGTTGACCCGTTGCATCACTGCGAATCCAAGGAAGTAAGTTGAAGTACTCTACTAGGTAGTTGCAAAAGCTACATCAACTTCTAAAGCCAACATAATCATAAGGCAGCAATAGGACGACCGCTCATGTTGTCGTTGACCTTGTTGTCATCTTTTGGATACGCGGAAGGTTGATGTAGGAAGATGTGTACTAGTTCTCCCTCGACGAAATTCTTCTTGATAATTTCATCTGGTGTATCGTTCTTAGTCTTCCTCAGTCGGTCTTTCTCTTAGTCGAGTAGACTAGAAAATCAAACAGATCAAGGATGTCGAGACGGTTTACCGGAAGGTCCTCCAGCCATCTTGTCTTGACTCCGCACGCTTTTTGATGTGCGAATGTCGAGCAATATCGGTAGCGAGCGCTACATTTTCAGATTTGCCGCAGATGGTTCACTGCAAGGACAGACGGCCGTTCCATCACGACGAAATGAAGAGCCTGCGCATAATGAGGTGGATGTTGCGGAAGAGAAGGAGGAGAGGGAGGGAGTGGAAGAGCGAGGTGGTGGAGAAAGAGAGCCTACGAGCGGCACACGACCTGTTGCTGGTGAGGCCGCGGCGGGCACGGGGCAGAATACGGACAACCCAGGACGGGGAGAAGCGTCCTATCAAACGCACATTACCTCGTCAGCATCTCCCTCTCCCTTATTTAATACTACCAGGAACAACAGGAACAGAGAAATCACCGCCCTCCTCAACTCCCTCCAACTTGCGACTACCCACCTCGATCAGCAAGAAGCCACCAGTATACCCCAGTTGATTGCCACAATCCGACGATGCTTGCTCCACGGACGTCGTTCTGCCCTGTTGGCCTTGGATATCGACATCGACGATTGGTTCTCCGAGTCAGAAGATGAAGATGTTGAACAAGAAGATGGAGACACGACAAAACAAGAACGAGAACGACAACCTCCCTACATCCACTTGTTGGACAGCAGTTTCGAACTCGCGTGTCTCTTCCCAACGTGGTCCACCCAGCATCCTTGGATCGCCACAGACAAAGACTTCTTGGCCTTCCATCTGGTGCAGGGAACGCTTAGTAAACTGCTAGTGGAATGCTTTCTTGCGTACGGTGGAGGAGGTGACGAGGACGCTCCTGCTGAAACTACTGACAGCGATGGGAACCATGAAGATGAATCACGCGATAGCGCCATTGACGGCGTTGCAGCTACTCCTTTCGAGATTTTAGCACCATCTGCGTTTCTGCAATTGCTCGAGCCGGATGCAAATGTCAAAAAGAGAGGAGATCTTTGGGAACCCGTACAGCTCAAGCCAAAAGCAAGAGGCTCATCTCAACAGAGAAACAACACGCAACGACAGCTGGAATTTCTGTACCAAGACGACGCACTCATTCGTGCACTAGACTCAAGTGCGCTTACATCCTTCATTCGTCTGGTCTACGCAGCCGAACGCGTTTTAGCGATGCAATGGTTTGCGAGTGCTTTTGGTTTCGAGTATGAGGGTCGTGGCAATCGAAGACTGGAAACAGTGTTGTTTCTTCGTCGTTTCGCGATGTTGGGCAGGTTTGCGGCTGTGCTCTTCCAAAGTCCGGGGATCACACCTGTGGCTAGGACGAAGGCAATATTAGAAGGTTGCTTGAAACAAGATGAGAAAGAACAAATGTTGTTGAAATATCAAGAACAAGATGTAGAAGAAGTTGACCAGAATCTTCAACTTCCTCGTTTTCAGTACGTCAACCAAGATGAAGCATCGTTGAATCCGCCACACACGACGTTCGGCGCGCGTTATTTCAGCATGGATCCACCAGTATGGGTCCCACCACAACCAGCAGTGCGGTCCGTTGGCAGCTCAGAAGGACCACATCAGGTGGTGCCACTACCACCAGGGTCAGCGAGACCACTACCACCACCTCCTCCTCCTCCTCCTCCTCCAGGAGCGCCGGGGCCAACTTCCTCGTTGCAACAGATGACAACTACAAACAGCATTTTTAGGCCTAGTATTGCTATTCCGCCAAACGATTGGGATGCTCAGCAAGTTCCGACTTTAGCGACGCGAGCTTTGCTCTCCGGTCTAGCGAGCGGACGCCTAGAAAATCTGCGCTTGAGTCAACAAGCAATGCGGAGACAAGTAACAGTTGTGGTGTCTATTCGAGCCGCAGAAGAATGGACTCAAGTAGAAGTTGCACCAGGTGGAGCCTCGTTGCATCTACGCAGATTAGCCGCAAATCGGGAACCTGGATCTTCTGGTAGCGATTTAGCTGCTGAGTTAACGAATCTGCTGAATACGGGTGTTGATGAGAATGAACTTGATGCGTCGTCTGCTCTAGTGGAAGGTGCAACTAAACAAGTAGGTGCGCTGTCTCCCACAACAGATTTCAGTCATTGGAGAGCACAAAGGACAACAGGTCAAAACTTTGGAGCTATTGATTCAGAGCTGCCTGTCGTGTGTCTTGCAGATGTTGCGAGAGGGAAACACCGAGCTCGATCTCAACGTCGTGTGTCTTGTCGCGATTGGATGTTGCATTTTCTCCTGTTAAAAAACGGTCGACATGAGCAAAGTGCGCGTCGACGAGTCTTTTGGCCGGAGCAAGGTGTTGCGTCTTCGCTCTCGTCAAGTAGTTCAACGCGACTTCAAAATGACTTGGCTCAATTGGGACTGCTACAGGAGCACAAGGAAATCAGGATAAGAGAACCAATCGCAGCAGTGAAGATGATGAAGGATGAAAAACTCGAAAAAACGAAAACACTTGATGAAGCTCCTGATCCCGACGCAACGCGTGATCTTACTCAGCGCGCTCTCGTACTAAGTGCAGCAAGTACTAGGACTTTTTCAGTGTCGAATCAAGCTGGCAATATGCGCGGCGTGGTCCCAGGAGCTGCCCAGTTGTCTCTCGACCGTCTTCGCGAAACGGCCACAGAATTTGTCCGAGCTTCCGGTGCGTCTGAGCAACTTGCTTCTCTTACGCAGACAGCCACAGAGGGCCTAGCTTCATTGCAAGGCGCGGTTGTAGAAGAGTATAAGGGTAAAGTAGTGCGCGACAATCGAGATGGGTTCTTCGTCGACGATCAGGACGACACGCGAGATGAAGAGGATCGGTCTGTTCTATATCACCAGCTTGTGAGTCAAAGGTACCTAGTGGAAAATGGACATCTTGTTTTGAAACGACAAAAACCGTCACCGACAAAATCAAGAAAAGCACAAGGCGATCCTTCCGGGGAAAAGCAAGGCAGCAGCACGACCACTGCTGGGTCGTCTTCGCCTAGGAAAAAGCGTTTCATTGCTGGAGTAGACTTGACCTCATCTTCAGATGACGAAGATGACACTGAGGAAGCATCAGATGATGAAGACGACTTTGACGCACCTTCTGGCACCCCTCAAAGGATTTCTCGTCGAGAGGCAGAAACGGAAGCGACACAACGCGAACTTGCTGCATTGCTGACGCGTGGGACTGCGAGAGATTTTTGTTTGGAGGTGGATACTTCATCACGACCTTCTGTAGAAGTTGAAGCAACCATATCCTCTCGAAGTTCTAGCTCTAGTTCTCTGTTTGAAGGTGAAGAACACCTGTTCCGGACGCGACTGGGATGGAACAACGGACGATCACCAGGTAGTTTCGGAGGAGATACATCAGAGCACCAAGAACTGCTGCAACAAGTGGGAGGTTCTCAATCCTCAACAGCGCCTGTAGAGAACCTAAAAACTTCTATATCAGCTTCAGCGACAAGAAAAGCAACTAAAGTCTGCAGAAGAGCAGTACGCGGAATTGCAGGTAGCTCTGCGAGAAGTCACTACTGGAAGCTACGACGGGTTGATGTTTCGAGTGACGTTTTCTTGGACCAGGAGAGGACTCCACTGAGGCCTGGAGGACCCGCGTTTGTCGTGAACGTTGTGGAGAACAGCGATCTTCCAGGAGGTCGTAAAGACCCGCCAACATTGCAGGCTGCTGTAGAAATTGGGACGCACCATCACCGTGAGCTACTCGGACAAAATCCTTCAAGCCCGAACTTGGATGTCGAGAATGACGCGGCAGTCGCTTTACGCAACTTGCTGGATGGCAAAGCGACGACAGACGAGGATAAATTGAAAGGCGCAGGACGTGCTGTAGATGTTATTGACTTAGACGCAGATGTGGAAGATGGTGTTGAGGTTGACCTTCTTGCTGGCTTAGAAGTAGAAACAAGTCGTCCCGATGCATCAAAAGAAGCAGACGGATTGCTCAGTGGCGATTTAGCCTCTGTCTGGGCTAGTGTGAAACGACAGGACAACCATATTCGAATGGGCGGGTCGCCAAGGGCGTTGAGTCTGGCCATTCCTGCAAGTGAGTTAGACAGTCAAAGTAGTACTGGTGGAGGTCGACGCGGAGCAGCTTCTCCATCTTCACCGAATGATTTCGTGGACCAGGATTACGCAAAGTCGATGCTGGCCCTGGTTCAACAAGGTGCGATACGTAGACCGGGAAGTAGTGCTATGTCTTCCTCCGCTGCTGCTCACTCTTCAACCTCTTCCGGCGGTCGTGGTAAAAGGCAATTTAACGCAACTACTACCTCTGCAAGGTTAGGTTTGGACGGTACAGCAGGTTCGACTACCCAACTTTCGATGACCTGCTTCACCGCAAATGACGATGTCGAATCTTCTCACGACGTTGATAGTGGCATCAACGACCAGGGTCGCCGAGAAGCTGATTTAGTGGCATCTCTACTGCCTTCTGCGCCGTTGCTGGACCAACCTCTACATCTGGATTTCTCACTTACAGTGCACTCGTCCTCTAATATGTCTAGGAAAAGTCGTTTGATGGATTGCCCCGACTGTCGAAGACCTCAGATTCAGAGGAAAACAGCGAACTTCTGCTACTACACCGGGTTGAACTTCTGCGATCTCTGTTTTGTGACGGATGAAGCAAGGGCGGAGATGTTGGCAGGTAAAACAAAAACCTAGTATTTCATAACTTTTTGCCTATCTCTGGCTCTCCCCCAAAAAAATACTTCGCGCCAATAATGTAGTTCAATCCAATTTTTTGAACTTTTTGGAACTAATGGATAAGAAAAAGCTCGGAGAGGGGGAAAGAGTTCCGTTCTGACGAAGATCGAAAAAGTGCCAAAGGTCAAGCTCTGAAGAACGAGCTCCGAAACGAATGAAAGACTGAACAGCGCCCAGGTGCAGAATGCAGCGGCTCATAAAAATCAAATGAGGCCAGCGCGAAGGAATGGGCCAGGGGTGCCGGAGTGGTTCGATCTGGAGGCCTAAAAAGTGAAGATGGAAGCCTTCAGGTCTCGCATTGTGCAGGCGATTCAGACAATGCAGGAACTTCTGGGCGAAGTTGAGGCTGCCATGGCGCGTCGCCTGGAAGACCACACCAGACGCCGGCTGTGCCGTCTACGCAGGTGGAGGAGTTGGGAGAGGAAGCGCAAACCTCCCCGGGTGCTCCAAATTCGAAGCAGGGCACTGAGCTGCTCCATTTATATGCTGACGGCAGAAAATTGAGACGCGAACTCACCCCCAGGCCTGGCTTGATTCCTTAGGTTGGCCACCCTTTTCCACCGTAGGGCCGTAGCACTGAGTCGCCCGACCTCGACCGCATAGAAGCGCCGAGATTCTAGAAAGGAGCACCCCAGGGGCGCTGCCTCTCTCTAGATGAGTTCTCTGCATTCTTCGACCTTGGCGGCGAGCGCAGGAGCGGGCGTTGCAGGTGTTGGATGCGTCCACCTTGAGAGGGCGCGGCCTCCTCCTCGAGGCTTGCCTATGGCTTTGTCTACGTCCTTCCTTCGTTTCTCGGCCTCCGCGCTGTCTTCTCGCAAGAGCCTGAAGGCAGCAAGGCCGCCGGCTTCAAATGGCGGGCGTGCGCTGCGTCGTCAAGGAGTCCCCCACGGGCCGGAGAAACTAACAGGGCGAGGCGCTGGGCGTCTTGTTCTAAATATTTGCGGCTTTGGTAAGGCCCACGCACCTGCAAAGTTTTCGAAGTCTCGCGCGACGAGTGGAAAGGCTTACGTCGCTACCCGAACACATGACCGGGCGACACAAATCGCGCGGGCTTTGCTTTCTGGAGGCATCCTCGGGCACGCTTACACCGTGTCGCGGCGCGCCGCGTGCACCAACGAGGCCGCGAAAGCTTTAGCGCAGGCCCACCCCGATGGCGTCGACTGCGGTCGTTATGAGAGTGAGAGCTGCGCGGCAGAGTGCAAACGCTGGGGGGCCGGTGACCTCTTGGGCATAGAGTCCGCACCTTATGGCGCTGCGTAGTAACTAGTTTGCTTGTAGACTAGAGGCAAAGGCAGGCAGCGCATCTATTACCCAAGCACACTCTTCCCGCGTGTTTGGGTGGCAAGCTGGCTCACTGGCTTCTGCGTTTTTTCTCCTTTCGTATCACCGTCCCGCGATCATATGAAGACGCGCAAGCCATGGCTCGAGGCTCTCGCTCTGCTTGTTGCTCTTGGCGGATCAGTGAGCGCATGCAGAAGCGTGCCGCCCTCGCCGTTGTCGTCGGTACGCGCACGCATCTGGCCAAGGTGATGGAGTTCCACCTACAAAGCGAAGACGCTCGCCATCGATGGGGTGCTTTCTTAGTTCTCTCGTTTCTATCAATCTGCTTCGTGGCTAGTTGGTTCGTGCTGGCTCTCTGCTTCTGGCAGGGGAGTACCATAGCCCCGACGAGAATGGGACCCGCTGAGAGTGCGGGCGGCTCATAGACTGCGGGGCATTGTGGATGTCGGCTGATTCGGCTGGCCCACTTTGGCTCTCCCGACCGTGAGTCTGGGTGGCCTGGTTCGTTGTCGCACCCTCCGCGTTGCTATTCTTGATCAATTTTAGGAGGAAAAACCTGAATGGCTTGAAGCTGATGAACAAGTAGTCTTCAAACGCAACTACGCAACTCATTCCACCAACAGCTCTCGAAGAGGACAGCAACGGCCAGACAAAAAAGCAGGAGACACGCAAGGAGTCAGAGCGTGCGGCGCGCAGTATCATTCCAGCCTATGTCGCAAAAAAGTGGGACTTCACGGAACGCCCTATTTGTCGAGCTGCGACTATGTACCTACAAGGCATTGCTCATGCACCTATCATTGATGGTTTCAAAATTCGACGGATTAGACCGGAAGCGTCTAACAGCCAAGTCCGCATGTTGCATTTGGCATTGATCGCGTCAGCGGAGCGTTTGGAAATTGCTGGTTGTACGAGTGCTGTTGTTAAGAACTCGCCCTCTGCACTACCTCCACCACCAGCGCCCGCGGCTCCGGCGCCATCTACAAAGTTTGCAGATGATGCTGCAAACCTACTAGCAGAGAAGATTCCGTCCTCATCAACCGTCGTTGAATATCCTGAACCGGACAGAGGTATAGAAGCAGCATCACAGGACAAGGAAGCTGCCCAGCGTCAACCCCTTGCATGCTCAACACCAGCATTCTTCTCCGCTGAAGCTCAAGAGGACCCTGAAGATCAGCCACAAACCGCATTAGATCATGTTGACATGTTGAGCGATGACGACGATGACATCAAGCTTGATGTGCAGCTTCGATCGGCGCTTCAACTAGCTGATTTGGTAGAACCCAGCACAACGTCAACTGTTGCAACATTGGCAACCGTAGCGGATGGCACGCCTTTGTCATCATTCCATTCTGCGGTAGTAAAGGATGAAGAGAGCGCGAGATCAGATCTTGAGGAGATCATCGACGCCACGACTTCTAAGATCAGAGATGAGGAGAAAGCGAACAGTCCAGGAGATCATGATATCAAAATATCAGACGAAATAAGAATAACCGTCGAGCGACTTCACGTAGAATCTGTCGCTTGCACTACTAGTGCCACGACGACGGCGGGAGATGAACCGGCAAGCGCCAAACCTACGCTGGAGACAACTGCTTCCTTGGCTTCGAAATTTCTTACCGCGACCGAAAGTTTCATCGGCAACCTTTCTGGTCTCAGCGACAACCTAGCCTTGCGGTACCACATCATGACAGACTTCCAGCAGAAAGGGAGTGGCGTGCCAAGATCGCAAGAGCTGTTCAGGCAGATTGATTCGACGTTGGGGCGTTTTCGGAATGCTCTGATGTTGCTGGAGAGCTTATACCGGAATGAAAGTGGGAGTTTCAGTTTCGAGAACTCAAACTTGTCGAATCTGGAAGAGATTCTCGACGAGGCGGACAAGAATCTGATTTTGGAAAGATGTGGGTGCGATCTGAGGCCTGAGACTTTACTGACGCTTCGGAAAAGGGTGAAAGCAGCAGTTGCAGAGGCCAGGAAAAGCAAGAATACACGGGATGGGGAAGTTGTGGTACGAGACTATGGCGAGCAAACCGCGAAGCAAGAACCCGAAGTGGAAGCAGCTGTTGTTCGATACGAATTTTCAGCTGGTTCTAGAAAGATGACCGGGCAGAGCAAAAACAAGAACAAACAACCCCCATTTCCACCTCCTCTTCCCGGACAGCAGGCGTTTCCAAAGACGACGTTTTACTCAGTTCATCTGCTAGACGAGATCAGTCAGGTATCGAACCTCGCACTCGAATTATACTCAACGATAAAGCGCGCTTTTGCTCGATGTTTGCTGCATCTGGAGTCCTGTCCCATATGTTCGGAACGTTTACGGGATCGGAGGTTGGCTTTTCACAACAAGAGCAACGACCTTGGACGTACTGATCAGAACTCTACTGAAGATACTGTATCTACTGCAGACCTATGGTCGGACTCCTCGGACGATGAACGAGAGGACCCAGAGCCAGACCCACCAACCACGGCGACTCATGCTGTAAGAAAGGACAGCAAGAAGCCTACGAAGTCAAAGACTAGTTACTACACTCCTTGCGCTATCTGTGGTTCCACGGTTTGCTATTGGTCTGACGCAGTTCATTGTCCGAACGCGAAGGAATGCAGCACGGTCTTCCACCGACACTGCTTTGTACATCGCGCTCGACATCGATGTCCTTGTTGCGAGATGAGGAACGCTGTGAGAAGAAGATAATGGTGAAATGCCAGAAGTTGAAGGTCAATAAAGCTTCTTCTTCAGTCCTCAAGACTTACTCACGATGAAATTCGCTCTTCTGTAATAGTATTAATACCCATGATAATGATTCTCAATCGCATTCGGATTCTTCTTACTTATAGACTTAACTTCTTTCGCATGTGTGTGAAGATCATCTGCTTCTTTCTTTCTTCCTTGATTCTTGATTCTGATTGCTTTGAAAAAATTCGATGTCAACAAGGACGAACTGAACGAGTTTTATATCTTCCACTTCAATATAAATGCGTAAATAACGCATGAGCACCACGAGAAGGACGAGGAAATTGCAAGTGAAATACTCACGAGTGTGTTCGACGAGTCTCAATGAACTTTTGCGTGTTGACAGACGAGCAGGTGGATCGATCATAGAGTGAGTTTGATTGCAATTCCTCAAGTGTAGGCACATCACACAACTATAACATGATGCTCCAACCGAACTACCTACCCACCACGTCCCCCTCTACCTCACTGCGGACTTTGTTCTCTTCATCAGCGAAGAACTTTGCGTCGTTTCCGCTGGCTGTGAGCAAAGACATGTTGCTCAGAAGATCTGAAGTTCGCTTTTCTTTTAGGAGGTCGTCCACGCCTCAGCCACGACCTTTACTACACGTAGCTAATTTTTGTCCTACTTCATCATTTTCTACAACTCGTCGGCTTTCATCGACGTCAACATTGGGATCAAGTCATGATCAATACCCAAACCTAGTTCTCCTGAATAAAAAGTCTACAACGAGGACTTCGACTTCTTCATCCAGCACAATTAACAAGAACGCAGCAAGATTGACATTACCATCAATTTCAATAATTTCTACGTCAAATATCAATTCATCAAAAAGACAAATAATGACCACCTCCTACTCCGCATCGTCATCCTCGTCGTCCGCTTCACCAGCGGTGATTGTCATGCGACATGGTGAGAGGTTGGACTACAAATTGCCTCTCTGGGTTCGCTCTTCTCGCGACCCCTGGAACCCACCCTTGACCGAAGATGGATTCCGTATGGCTTTAGCAGCTGGAAAAAACATCCACCAATTGATGGAGAAACTGAACTTGAAGCAGCCGACGAGGTTCTTATGCTGACAATAGAACTGCTATCCCAAATTCAAGTTGTAGATCGCACTGCCCCCAACCCCATACAGATAATATTACCCGTGCATGCTCCCCGCCTTAGCTTTGATGTCTTGCCATTCTGGTGCACGACATACACTCCTCCATATACTCGTCATCACATAGTACCCTCTTTCATATCCGATCTCGTCTCCTCTTCTGCGGTGTCTGCAGACTACGACGGGAGTCCGCGAGGGAATTGCGCGGGAGGTGTCTGCCGGTGGTACCTCATCAGCCAGTGCAGGAGGACTTGTCGTCGATGGTTCAGATGCAGAAATAAGTAGGAGCAAGAAGAAGATCCTCTTCTCTCTCGCTCTGGTGGAACACGTTTGTCCAGCTTGGTACCAAGCGTGGGCTACAGAGGATGCAACTGGTTGTTGGGGAGGCAACGGAAAACCATTTGACACGTCAAAAGTGTGTTCTGCAGCCTTCGTTCCCATGAGCGACCTCCTCATTCATGGCGTGACGTCAACAAAGCAAACAGTAGGCGCGCTGGACAGCATATCAGAGTTGCAAGAAGTAGGTGGGGAACAACATAGTTCCAGCAAAGAGAACGATTACGATAGCTCCACAGAAATTCCCGAAGAACTGCGACCCTCTGCAGATAGCGAAGCGATCTTTGCAAAGCATCTTGCTGCTTCAGCAACATCAGCTGAAAACTCACCTGCTGACGGCGATGCCCCAGGAGACACTGGTTTCGGACAGAAAAAGGTAATGAGCCTCCCTCCTCTTCTGACGCCAGAATTGCAGCGATCGGCCCAACAGCGAGATGGTTCGAAGCTGGTGCGCTGTCTCAATAGCCTTGATGGAGCGCTACCAGATCAGATTCGGGCACATTATGGCAATATGATCGAAATTTCTTTCCCAATTCAGCGCATGGACATTTCAATTTCGACATTCTACGAGCACGTCTTCGCTGATGTTGAAAATTATAGAAATACGACTGAAGATGAAGAAATCAAAATAGTGTGACACTGAAAGACACTGTGTCTTGTTTCTCTTCCGTCCTCTAATCCCCCGTCGCCAGTTTGCATTGCGAGAATGGCGAAGATGACGACTTCGTAGCCACCCGAATGGCAGCAGTAGTTCTAGCCTGCGAACGCGAATTTCCTGGAGAGACTGTGGTCCTGTGCTCTCACGGTGGCCCCACCGGCACATGCGTGAATTTCCTCACTGGTCACGGATTTTCGAATCAACACTACACGAGTATCAATGTCTTGCAGAAAATTGGAGGAGGTAGTGGAGGTACTCGTAACGGGGACTCAACACGTCATGCTGGCAATGGTTGTAACGCAGCAACTCATGACACAGAAGAGTTGATAGAATCTGCGGACAAGGATTGGACCCCACCATCAATTTCGGAGGTCGTGCAGATGCAGGGGACGTACAAGGCCTTAGTAGTCGCAAATTGTGACCACCTGGAAGATGCGAAAAATCAAGTCGATTGCATGTCGTCTGCGGTTGCTGCGTAAGGGTAAATGTTATCGTTGTTTTAAAAAGTCTTGTTGATGTTCATCTTTGTTCTCGTTGAGTCTGAGTTTTGAACCCGCAACTCTCTCATACTCGCTCCCTTGTTGTATTCGTAATCGTATTGTAAAAACTGATGGATAATGAAAAAGGAAATGTAGATCGAGGGAGACGATGATCGATTCTTGATTGTAACTATTCCCCGCCCCTCTTTTCGCGAATTCTTTTTGAAAATCAAACAAAAGAAGGTTGTAATCATGCTTTCAAATGATTTTATCTTGTCCTCCACTACTTTTTTGTTGTTTGTATTAAGTGATTGTTTTGATTTGGTAGATTATCAAATAACATCCGCCCCAAACGAGATGATTTCACGACAAGATAAAGCGTCCGGTGGCCGCGGCCTTATCGTATCAATATTAGCGCTACTGTCGTGTAGTAAGTAGTAGATTGAAGTCTTCAGTATATATTTTACAGATGATATCATGTTTGTGTTTCTTCATTACCAACAATCTTCCTGAACACGTACCCAAATCTCAATCATTCTATTCATACCCGTTTTTATCGATAAGATGTTCTTTGCCTTTGGCTTAATATCCTTTGTAATGAGTAATCACTTTCACAATTCCGGAACATGAGAAGATAGATTGTGTGTGTGATTGTCAAATTGTCGAGTCAACGAAATGAGATGATCGTAAATTCGGTTGATATCGTATAATCGGTCAGACGGAAATCGTTTGCTGGAGAAAGTGACTTCGGTTTCGGTCAAAGTGGTCTCTGAGAAAGAAAAACCCGTTCGTCGCAACATGAGAGCTGTGCTACCCGCCTCAGTCCAATATCGTGATTCCCATCCCGCCACTCAGTCAACATTAGATGAAAACCGTTCACTGTGGCCATGCGCGATTCCATATTCACATAACTAATATTTTTTATCTCGTCTTTAATTTCCCTCGCCCTGTACGTCAAGAATAAATATGCACATGGAGACGGACCAAAATCTCAAAGTCAAAATCGGTCTAGAAAATATGTGAACTTAGGACGCTGAAATGAAAAGTTATCTTGTATTCTTGATTTGATTACCTTCACCAACATGCATGGCCATCTGCATGATGATATACCAGAGTTATATTGTTGTGCTTGACTTATTCTGATCAACTTACCAGAACTACAAGTTCAACATCTACATCCATCAATACAGAATAATTCAAGAAGATGGTTGTAGTACCTAAAACACCCACACCAAGCGGTGTGATTGACGAGGGCTCCCCTTTTAGGAGATCCTCAAGATCGCTGCCGTCCGGTGTCTCTGGCAGCGAGCACTTCTATCACATCACATCATCCGCAGGAGTGCCATCATCTCCGAGCACTGTTGTCAGTGAACGGACTTCTACTACCGGTCGAAAAGGACCACATGACCGTCTAGCTGGTTCCGACCATGCGCTTAATACAAGTGCCGGAAGTGTTGACACCAGCACCAGGAGGACAAGAACGACTAGTCGTGACCATCTTCGTGATACTAGTAGAAGTGGAAAGCCGATTACAAGGTCAAGGATACTTGGAACTGGAGCAACAAGCGGCAAAGGAGGTTGCTGTAGACGTAGAGATGATGACCAAACTCAACAAGGTCAAAATGCTACAACACTTCAGCACAACATCAATGGCATCCTAGCTTACACGCAGACTCCTGCAGCAAGTGTTAGCGGTCTGATGGGCAGTGCGAATATCATCACGAGTCCACCAGAAATTCTCACAGCAGTGGATACGAGTTGTGGGGATATCAAGGCAGCCTGTCCACCAGCATCAGTCAATATGTTGAATACAAGCGTGATTTCCTCTGACGAAAACAATCGTGTCGGAGTTTCTGATCTCTCCCTCATCTCCAACGGCTCGATCGCCTCCTTAGCGCCAGACCGCTGTCGCCTGCACAATGCGCTAGAACGGCTGACAAGTCAGGTGGCGATGTTGGAGGTCGAGGTCAATGGCGGAAAAAGCGGGAATGCGTCTAGGTTTCTGCTCGACGATGAGGAGGAGATCAGAGGCGATGGTCCTCCAGGTGCGGTCACAGAGGTGACGATCAGACGCCGTCGAGCACGAAGCTCTTTTGCTTTGAGCAGAAAAGATCGATCAGAACGAAAATCTAGACGAGCTCGCTCACATCAAGAACAAAGTATTCTGAGCAATGGCACTTCCAGGAGGGAACCGCGCCGACGACTCGGGAAAGAAGAGTTTCTAGAGGCATTGGATAAAACTAGGACAGGGGGTGCTAGAGATGAGCAACAAGGCAGATCTCGGATTGGATCATCGGAAGTAGAAGGACGCAGTCGAAGCAGTACGGAAGAGGATGGCGTTTGGGGTACTTCGATTTGTCACTCACGAGCGACCCCATTGATTTGATTTTGATGAGTTTACATGGATTCACTGCAACAAACTAGCTTCATCTATTGATGCTATGTATTAAATAGCAACTTTTTTAACCGACTCGCATTTTTTGACTTCGAATTCGATCTATCTTCAACCTCGTCCCTCAGGTGACCAATCGAAACTACACGCCAGAAAGCAAAAAAGCGGCCGTGTAACCCAAGAATCCTCTAAGTTGTCTACTGCGATCCCGAGTAGCTCTGTCGCAGCTTCTCCCGATGAAGATCAGCATAGTCATGGTTTCGACGCACCAGGACCAGAAGAGCAAGTCGTCTACTATGCCAGTGATGCTCTACGTCTGGAGGATAGAAGTCCAGATTTTGGCAGTGTTTCGGAGAGAACAGTGAGGAGAAAAAAAGATGGAGGAAAAGGTAAGGGACTAGCAACTACATCACCTTCTAGAAGTACAAGTACTTCTCCACCGCCTACAAGAACTTCTGCGTCGAAGAACAACAGAAAGAGGAAGATGAAACACTATGTCTTCGATGCACGGAATCTCATTCAGGAGGACTATCATGATTCCTTTCTTCTAGACGCCAGTGGAGAATTGGAAGACCTCTCGAAATCGTCAGGGAGCGCGATCCTCATCAAGTCTTCGCTCAACACCTCTATTTCATCTACTTCAAGTAGTGCTACGCGAAACGGAAACGTCGAAGACAAAAATAAGAAGATCAACGGGAAGGATAACGATAATGCTTCAACATCTGTTATCTTCACGGGTGCACTAGAGGAGAAGATAGAAAACAACTCGCCACCGAGAAAGCAAAGCGAGAGTGGAGTACAGGCAGAACAAGTGGAACAGCAACACGCAGCGGCAGCCATTGTCTTGGCAGATGAAGCTCCGGTCTTGTCTTCGCCGTCGAAAATAATAGAGGACAAGACCAGTGTTGACAAGAAAGCAAGTTCATCTCACAACGATCTCTCAGTCGCATTGACATCTCCGCCCAAAGAAGGTGTAAAAGCGGAAACGGTGGAGAGCAGAAAGCAAGTCTCTGTCGTAAGCGAAGTCCATCGACTTGAACAAGCTCAGCTAGTAGCAAACGAGGAGCGTGATCGTGACGTCATACTCAAGAAGAATGATGCTAAGACCGAAAAGTCCTCTACTAGAAAAAGAAAAACTTCCTCAGATAGTCTAGAAGACGATTTGTTTGCAGATCTTTGCCATGCCCCGTCTGAAGGCGTGTGCTCTACCAGAGTGCCATCATCTGCGGTTTCCTCATCAACGTCGCTTCCTAGTGCTACGAGCAGTACGCTCGCAAGCTGTACTAGCGTAGGTCTTGAAAACATCAGTCACGAATCTGCGACAATGACAAGGCAGAGTAGAAATAGTACTAGAAGTATAGCACAAGAACCAACAAGGGCCTGCCCTCTGACACCCTCTCCTTTGAAGACTCAGATGCAACCACCATCGGTCACCGATGACCTCTTCAGCACCCTGGAAACTTCTAAGGAGGCAAAAAAGGAAGACCTTGCGTTTCTGGCTGCTGGACCTACAATATCACCTGGAGTGCTAGCAGATATCCTATTCGACGAAGGAATGCCAGCTAGGAGTGAAAGCACTAGGGCAGAAGATACTCCAGGATGGATGGGTACTTCTTCTTCCCATAGAAAGTTTCGCGTCTAACTCATATCTGCTCTGAGGATTTTTTCAGACACAGTTTTTTCCGTTGTTGAAGAAGAAGATGAGTTTTCAATTGCTGCATTTACTTATTAAATTACTCACGTGGCTATCATGTTCTTCCTTAAAAAACTGACAGGTCGCAATTCCTCTCTTCTGATCACTGACGAGCCCAAAGAAAACGGTACCACCAGCAACCCAGCAACCGACATGGTTCCACCTGTCACACTCACACAATTGGTCTTTGCTTCCGACCATGTGCAGATTTTAGACCGCTCAGGTGCAAAGCATTCGGATATGGCTGACACCTCGCAGACGCGGAGCCAAATCGGCTTTTCCCCAGTGGGTGATACAGGTAGATCCTCCTCAACATCATCTTTTCTGGATGCCATAGAGCCGGCTGCACGGGATACCATTCGCCCTGCACGACTAGGACTGCCAGAGATTGATCTGCGAGGGCTGGAGACTAGTTTCTCTGAACAAGAAGGAGGAAAGCAAGAGACTCAAGGAGCAGAACTAGAAGCACTCGCTGTTGCTGCACAAAGTCGCTCGAGTACACGTGAGATGTCAAGAGCGAAGTCTTCGGAGGATCAATCTGCGATTAAAGAGAAAACTGAAGATCCATCACAACTGCTAAAGGATAAGTCTCTACGACCCTCTACATCTGTTCTAGTGTCGGCTATTCCTGTAGAAGACACGACACAAAAAAACATCACCATCACCCCGACTCTCCTAAAGACCAACAAGAGCGTCCGAAACGAGACGTACACGATCACTCCTCCACCTCCTCCTGCTTTCTACAAGGCTGCGAACGACGTTGCAGTGGTCGATGACTACCAGCCAAAGAAAACTAGTCCTTCCAAAAGCCATCAAGACGCTGAGGTACTGCGTTCGTATGGTCTTTCACCAAGTGAGGCTGGTGGCGAGGCCGAACTAGAGGCTTCGTTGCACGACCAAGAAGGAGAGACGAAGATCGGTTCGAGGTCTTCTGCCCGTTATCTGCTAGGTACGAATGAAGAGTCATCTGAAGCGGAGCAAGAAGCCGTTCCGTTCATCGCAGAAGATCAGGTAGTTTCGTCGTGTTCATCTGCTCGACGAATCGAGGAGTCATCTGAAGCGGAGCAAGAAGCCGATCCGTTCATCGCAGAAGATCAGGTAGTTTCGTCGTGTTCATCTGCTCGACGAGTCGAGGAGTCATTTGAAGCGGAGCAAAAAGCCGACCCGTTCATCGCAGAAGATCAGGTAGTTTCGTCGTGTTCATCTGCTCGACGAATCGAGGAGTCATCTGAAGCGGACGAGCAAGAAGCTGATCCGTTCATCGCAGAAGATCATGTAGTTTCGTCGTGTTCATCTGCTCGACGAATCGAAGTAGTGGAAGACAGTAATGCTGGCGGTGCTGACTCCCCTGCTGCAGGGGTCCTTCTTGAGAACAAGGTGAACGCTGAAGCAGAAAAGCTACTCGACGATGACTCACCGCCAGCATGCAGTGAAATTAATGCCAGCCAAGGTTCGGCTGCGTTCTTTCTTGATAGTCGTAGATTATCGCGGTCGATTAAGGTTTCCGCAACTACCGACACTGTCTCTGAGCAGCAAGAAACGCAGGAAGAGAGCAGTAAGACTCTTTTGCAACCAAATGAATCTCCAAGGAGTTCTTCAGGTTCTCGCACTGACAACAATGTTGTTGATTATGTCAAAGACACAGGAGTTGATGAAGAAACTTCTGCCGAACAACTGCATCTCGAAAATGGCGATTGCCCTCCTCGCCCTGCTCGATCCCTGGACACTTCCATTCACAGTGCGGGTGGACACCTAGACGAGACTCTTCTGGACGTGGTGCAGCTAATGACGGGGTCGCGTCTAGACAAAGAGACGATCCGACGAGAAGCAAACAAGCGAGGAGACCGTGATGACCTTCTTCGTAGTTCGCTTGGTTGTAATTCTTGCTCTTTGAGTGACTTGTTGGAGGACGATGAGCGTTTGACCGGCTCAATCAGGAGTCGGAGAGGTAGTGCTGACTCTATCAAAACTACTGGAACAACTGGTCACGACGACGAGGAACAAAAAACCGAAATAGACACTCTTCAAAAGACTGCTCTGCACCCTCTCGACACCAGTAGTCGGAGTGAGGAAAGTCGATCACGACCTGTAGATCTTGCTATTGAAGAAAATCAAGTTGCTGGAGGCGCTCCTGCTCAAGAGCAGGGCTCATCCGCACTTGTCGATGACGCTGCGCCAGAGCGAACTTCGGTTGTCGTGGCTCCAGCGCGACGTGGTCAGAGCGGTCGAGAAGTAGACAAGTCCCCGACGTTTGGTTCCTTAGAGGATAAGCAGGCCACGCCGGACAAGCAGCGAACAAATAAGGTCACGAGCAGTTGTGTGGTCACGAGCAGCGTCACCGATCATGGAGAAACGCCATCCGAGGCTCCTGCCGACATATTGTCATCACATGACGACGACCAGCGTCGCACTTCACCGAGCACAACAGATCGACGACGAGAGAACTTATCAGATGAGCAGAAAGATCAAGATCAACTGCCGCAAGAAGTTGATGGTCTAGTGCAACTCGAGGCACATCAGGGGGTTACAACCTGTAAAAGCAGCAAGCAAGAAGATGAAGTCGTCGACGATGTCGATGAACAGATTCCGTTGACAAGTAAAGACGAGGCGTCGGTAGTTTCGTTACAGGAACGTAGACCCTCTGTAGCTGCTGGCACTGCGAGAAGGAAGGCATCTGCAGAACTGTCGCAGAAAGCAAACAACACGGCCGACATCGGAGCTGCTGAGTACTCTCTCGAGGATAAGATTATCGATGTTGAGGAAAGAGAGAGGGTGGTCACGAGCAGCAGCACCCATCCTGCGGACACTGAACCAACAAGCAGTGCAGTCGCAACCAATCTTGATGCCCGACCCCGCTCCCCACCTTCAGCCGGGAAGCGTCGCCGCGAAGTAGTAGAGAGTGAAGTGACGGGGGGAGGAAAAGATCAAGATGATCAGCAACTCTTGGAGGACAAGGCTCTTGTGCACAGCACACCGAATAAGGAGCACCAACCGCAGAAGATGAATGATGCGACTCCGGAAGCAGGGAGCACCAGCAGCAAGAAAGAACTCCTGCTGGAGGCAGACAACGCCCTTGAAAGTGTTATAGTGGATCGGGAGAAAAGAAGCAAGGAGGAACAACATAACAAAGAAGAAAGTCAGCATTCACAACCACAAGAACTTCTACTAGAAGACGCGACAGAGGGAGTTGTCTTGACGCCTGAGCGTGATCGTCAAATTTTCCCCAGGACTATGTCTGAAGAAGAATTGCGACGCAGCGCCGAGTTGCAGCTAGAGGATACGACTCAAAGGAGTCAAGACCGCAGGTCCCAACGTCAACGCAGCCCAGCGGCTACGACCTCCGCCATTGAAAGCAACTCTCCTGCAGTCACAGTGGCTCCTGAGACTGAGGCATTGAGTTCTCTCCCACAAGGTAGCGCACAGAATCGAGTGCGGCGCACGGAAAATGTTGATAGACGTGTTTCGCAATCCCTTGCGTCGAACGAGGTCCTTGATGCTGTTGCTCCGCAAGTAGAAGTAGAGGAAGCACTCGTCGATGCAGCAGCGGAATTGCAGGAAGCCCGCCAGTTGACCGGAAGGACAGAAGTTGAACAGCCTGAAGCAGAGCCGATCTCTTTGTTGCAGGAGGTCCTCACGGCGAGAGGGGAAACTAGTCATCGGCGGCCTCAGCAGGTTCAGACGACTACAACAAGTAGAACATCAAGTATCTTCGCCGGCGTCGGGCAAGAGGAGTTGTCACAAGCACCAGCGCTAGGAGGCGAACGACGCGGAGCTGATGTTGCCGATCCACAGCATCAAGTTCAACTCGTCCAACACCTAGGAGACCAAGTCCAAGACGGCGCTTACTTGCACTCACGTCCTGCATCGATGGCAGCATCAGAGGCATCCTCCTCGCGAGGACAGAGCTCGCAGCAAGCAGAGAGGGACTCGTCTCCGGCACCGTCTTCTGACATTGAATCCGGACCAGGAGAACTAGAAGACGCAGAAATCTTGCAATCACCTGGCGTGGCAAGTAGAACTACGGGAATATTACGGGGGGAACCTGGTAGACGAGGACCAAGTAGTGGCAATGCTGGAGAAGTTGTTGTAGAAGAAATATCGCTTCACGTCGCCATCCATGGTGCAGGAGCAAGGAGTTCATCTTCTAGGCGACCCCATGATGAACAATGTGACGAGGAAGCGTCTGACGGACTCCGAACTTTAGAATCACAACCTCATGTTAATGTTATCAACCAACGGTCATCTAGTACCTCTAGTATCCGCCTGCCTCTTCCTCAACATCATGTAGGAGATGATGTGTATCCCGCAGAGCAAGAGGGGGTTCATGTAGTTGGAGAACTGCAACGTCTTCAACATGACAACTTCGATTCCCATGTTCTCGACCGCAGTGAGATTTCTTCAGTCACACATGTGCTCTCGAACCCGCTACGGGACACTTCGCGGCTCCAACACAGCTGTCCTGAGGTGTTTCACATCGGATCCGATCACTCGTCTCCTGAAGTCTCCGGTAATGAAGAGCCCGATGAGGTTGATGACTTTTATCGAAGCTCCGAAGGGACTGGAACTGGCTATGTATCCTCAGGACGATCTAGAGGACTGATTGCTACAAGTAGCAGTGGAGGTAGTGGTACTAACATCCGTACATCACCTGGACGAGCAGTAGTTGGCGGTGGAGCCGTACTTACATCATCTACTAGTAGAAGTATGCTCATTGATTCCATCCCTTCTTTGCAAGGCAGAATTGGCGAACACTATCATCAAACCAGAGTGAGGGACATCACATCTACTCATGCGGCTGTTCCACCACTGATATTAAACGCGGCGCAGCGGCCTGTTCAGCACAGCACGCCAGACGCAGAGCAACAGTCCATGATCAGTGTCGCGGATTTCGTTGGCGCCTCTGACGGCTCGGGTGATCGGGACGTCAGCAGTCTGCTGAATACACTGCAGAAAGCAACTATCGGGAACGAGCGGTCACAAAGTAAAACAGCAAGCCGGCGACAATCCAGTGAAGAAGGTGAAGAGCTCGCAGACGTCGTGAATAGAAATTACGGAAGAAGTGGTTCTGGCAGAGGTGACGACCAAGGAGGCCACGACAGTGACGAAAGCGTCATCTTCGAGAACAACATGAAGTACATGGCCACAACTGCGACTAAGTCCACTATGGCCGGTTCATCGAAGTATTCATCAAAACAAACTACTACTGGCGCAGACAGTGCCGAAGACAGCGCGGCTGCGACGTTGAAGCTGCCACTCATTGTTCCCTTCGGAAGGACATCTTCAAGTGGTAGCTCGTCATCTTCGCCTTCATCTCAGGCCCAGTTCGGTAATGCAACTCAGCAACTTCCACTAGGCAGTGCTGGACATGTAACTACTACAACATCTACAAGTAACCTCGCAGTAGGCGGATCTGTTCCTGGTGCCCAAGCGAGGATCAGCACGGCTTCTACTTCATTCAGCACTTCTCGTCAGAGTCAGACGCACCCGCCGTACGGAAGACGCAGCAGCGGACGACCCATCCTGACACTGCCGGAAGAAGAGCTTTCCAGTTTTTTGGGTGGTGAGCCGCTCAGCGAAGACCACGTTGCACAAGTCGGCGTCATAGACGAGGTCGATGGCGTTGATGAACACCAAGTGGTTCAAGCGGAATCGTCGAAGTCGCGGGAAATCGAGCTTGACAACGTACTAGGTGAGGAACGGCGAAGTAACGCAGTTGAGAATAGTCGAGATAGCACTTCAGTTTCCAAGAATAAGACCTCCGAGTTCATCGAAGTTGTGAGCGAGCGCAGAAACAGCAGAAACACTTTGGACGTACAGCTGCAAGCACTGTTGAAGCCGTACAGCAGAATTGCAGAGGAACGGAGATCCTCCATCGCTTCTAGCACAGCACTTGCCCCCCGACCACCCGGCATGGCACCGCCTCCAGCACCTATAACTAGAGAAGCATCGTCAAAGAACAACGATGATTCTCGTATCTCTCTTGACAGCAGGAGATCAAGAAGTAGAGACTCTTCAAGGAATATTTCGACGTTAACAGCATCGAAAAGTAAGAGCAGCAGTACTTCTAAGACTGAAGAAGCTGCAAAGGGCAACAAGAGCACACCAAAATCTATTTTGAAGAACTGCCTGTCCCGGAACAAGAAAGAGGTGGACCCTGTACCAATTAGTCCCGAGAAAAAGAAGCGCCGCATTCATCTTGCTCTGATGAAGGATGAGGGCGAATACGACAACGAAGGCGGGCTTGTGGTAACTTTATTGATTGTAGTGTTTTCGATTTCGTTTTGTTGCTTTTAAATACTTTTGCTTGATGACGATGTTTCTTCAAAAGTCAGTGACATCACATTCTTCCGCACAGTACCTCCGTTGACATTGTCATTGAGTCTCATTCGTCTCCTACCCCATCAACCCAACAGATCTACGACGAGCCAGTTTGCTTGCACTTCCCCGAATCGGATACTTCGTCTCCCGCCAGCGACAAAGCAACAAAGAAGAAAAAACGATCCACCTCTTCGACTAAACGATCATCACGTCTTCACATACTAGAGCGGAATCCTTGTGTGGAAGAAATTGACCTTGAAGCTGGTGGCAAAGGAGAAGACGGAAAACCTTTGTTCCTACGTGATATGCCTGGCGAGGGTGCTTCATCAGGGAGGACTAGTGTCTGGCAAAAATACGCAGAGCTCTTTTCCTCATATTGCGATCGCCGGAAGGGACGAAGTAGTAAAGAGGATAGCGAAATAAAAGGTGCTGCCGAACAAGCAACAAAGTCTACTATTATCAAGGCTAATTATGCTGAAAGAACCCTCTACGGCGGTACACCAGCTTCCAGTCCTACATACGGCTCCGTTGAGGTTGGCGAGGACAACCGTGGTGGTCGGCAAGCAACAAGTACTAGTCCAGCTTTCGTGCCGATCCTCTTCGACCCACCAACAGGAAAAGATCGCGGTTTAGAAGGTGATTTAGATGACAGCTTCGAGGATTCAGAGGAGGAAAGGGCAGCATTACTGCCAGTACATCAACCACGAAGATTGTCCCTTGGTCGAAATAACCGAGGAAGAGGACAAAACCACGCTGGTTCTACTAGACGTGGGAGAAGCCAGCGTGGCAGTACTGCCGCTTCTAGAAGAGGTAGAAGAGGGCGCATATCTTCATCCAGTTCTCAACAATTATCCCAAGAAATCACGTTGTGGGAACAGTACTCGCCTACCAAGCTGTTCTCCCTCTCATTCGGAGACATTTGGATCTTCGTGGGCAACGAGAGTCGGCGTGTCCTGCTCGCTTTGTTTGTCCTCATCATTCTGGCGGCCTTATGCGAATATTGCGGTGTAGTAGAGCATGGACTAGTATTCGGAAAAAGCTTTGCGGAAGCAAGCCACCGCTGGTGGCAGCTGAACTCCTCAGACGGCGGCCATCGAGGTGTCCAGCGACTGCCAGCAGAGAGATTCTATTAGCCGAACTAACTTGAATGGATCATAAAGATTTACAAATAGTATTTATTAAAGTATAAAAGAAGATCGTTGTTGTTGTTGAGAATTATAATGATGCGAATATTCCGACGTCCTCGAGTAATATTCATTTTCATTCACTAGTTGTACAGCAACAACGCATGATCTAGTAGTACTACGACTTCACTTACACGACTTTCAACATTTACTACGAAGATGAGCCACAGCACTACTCAATATAATCAGCAAGAATTATACAAGAATGACCATAAATAATATCATCAACTAGTACGTCGGTCTGATACGACGCAAAGGAAAACAACAATAGCAAAAAAAGTCAGCCTCAGACGTTCAGAATACGACTAAGAAAGAATGCTGCTATGACAAAAACCTTATTCAAAAAACAAATGAGCTGGAGGGCGAGGGGTAGTTATAGATACTTTTACCAATGAACAACAACAGCTATAAAAAAAATAAGAGCAGTACTGTGTTGATGAAAAGAAATTTCATTCCAAGAATGTACGACCTGATGATCGTCGGATATCAATGAATGCCGGCCCGGAGGTAGTTCTACAGATACTTCTACGTCGAAGAACTTGATTGGAGCTGGACTGGAACGAACTATCTAATATAGCACTTCGTTTATTAACAATAACAACTTCGAATAGAGATAAAGAAGATAAAGAACTAGTACTTACTTCAATGACTTGGATTCACTTTCCTCTTATACGATACTTGGTAGCACAACCAGTATGTCAAATTTTCATCACCAGTGTGGTGAACAAATTTATCTTGTAACAGTATGTGCATAGTGATAGAAACAGTTGCAAACAAACCAGAAGATTTGCAACCTAGTAACAACAACAACGAAAACACATCATGTCACTCTAAAACCCGACTAGTCTTGGGTGCTGTCATAACCAGCAATGAACTAATGATCGACATTTGTCCTCCTGGTCCGTCATTCTCCCATTACAAGAGAACACCTCGCAAAAGATATTTCGCTAATCTGGGACGAATTCTGTCCTCTTCTTTGACAATGCAGTTAATGTTGGTATTTACTCCCGATATTATCGACCAAATTTTCTTTGTCTTTGTGCATGCTAGAAGCAAGTTCCACTTGTATTAGAACTTAGCAATCTGTGTTGAAAACAGGCGAGCATAGAAGATTCAATCATCATGTCCTTCATTCAACATATGATGTTTTTGTTTGTTACAACCTCTGATCATGTGGATCATGGATAACATGGATTCAACGCGACTTCATTCGCAAGAGTCACACAATGACAAGGGTAGCCTCCATCTAAGCCTGAATTCTACTTACTCGACGCAATGTGTCAGTGCACAAAACACCTTCATCTTCATTATAGAACTAGAGATTCCGATTCTGATACATCGATTCTTTAGTTCCCGTAGGACTATTGCATCATCTACTAATTATAATATGTCATAATATACAAAAAGAAGTCTTCACCATCCACCAGGAGCAAGATGAATGATGAGATTCCAGATTCACCAAGATATTGCTACAACTGCCCGTAGCAAGCAGGAGGGGTACAACTACAACACACACTTCATCTCCCGCTTCCTCTCCGACCGTGCGACAGTCCGCGATAAAAATAAGACTCCAGTCCACCTCGCAATCTGATTGCAACATAAAAAAACGAACTCCATTTCTTTCCTACGTACGTACCTCCCCAGCACTAGTACCATGTTCCCAGAAATAGAGCAGAAATTCAACTCTGCTCAGTATTGTTGATGCATTGAGAAGAATTTTACTCCTGTTCGTACAACAGTAGCCGCGGCTACCTTGAAAAATGATACTGTATGATGAGAGATGTATTGACAGGAATAAAGAGAGACCACGAGCTGTCTTGTATGGTTCTGGTATTTTTGGTATAGCCTGAATTTGATCCTAAGGGTTCCCTTCTTGTTTTCCCTTAGGATCAAATTCAGGCTATACCAAAAATACCAGAGCCATTCATGTCTATTTCTATTTTCGTCGTTACGGACGAGAGATCCAGGAGAAGTTCACAGTTCCAAATCTGCTGTTGTGAACAAGTGTCGCTGACGACAGAATCATCACTTGGTCTTGGTCGACGCGGTAATGTCAAACATGATTAAGTAGTTGTAGTACGTAACTGCCAAGTTTGTATGCACTTCGAATTTCTTTTCCGACAAGAGATAGCAATAGAAGACAGCTCTGAGCCGTCTTCTATGCAACTCGTCATGAGGACGATAGACAACATAGAAGTACAACCATTACGGGTAGGTTAAAGGTGCTTTTGTTACCGTTTGTTATGGCTCTCCTAAGGGGGGCAGCCATATTAACAAGCGGGATAAACGAACACCAAAAGCCTACCTCTAAAAGCCTTACCATGTCAAAAAAGTGTTCCTCATGCTCATTATGATGATTCCTGTTGAGAGTGAGATGAGACGAGATGCACGTTGTTCAGTAGAGAGACTGCTATAATGGGTACTGCCGTTGCACCGCACCGCACATCACCTCCTCCTTGTCGGTCTTTCGAAAATCCCAGCTTTTTCCCATGGTTCTCCTTTTCCCCCTCTAAAGTTTTGTGCATCAAATCTACTTTTTCCGTTTGGTAATTAAATAAATTTTAATATATCATGTATGATAATTCTCATTTTTGAATTTTTTGACATTTTGATTCAAATTGAAGAAGACCACTTGTTTCTTGTTTCTTGACGATGATGATCCATGACCCTAAAAACCATCTCTGAAATCCACAAATTTGTTTTCAAAATCATGTCTCACTAGCGTGATAAAGCGCAAAAATCGGCAACCAACACGATGTTGTTCCCTGCCCCCGTTAAGAGTTCCTCAAGCACGTCTGCAGGAGGTCGTGTCGTGACATCATCCGAAGCTACTTCGAGCCCGTCTCATCTCCAGCAGTCCTCCAGCATTTTCGTTCCAGAGGAAGACGAAGAAAGGCTACAAAGTTACAATAACCGCAGGCGACTATTTTTTGGTGCTTCGCCTTCGATAAGTGGAAGTGAAGTCACGCCACGTGGAGGAAGTGGCGGAACACCTGCAAAAACTGGTATTGGAGTTCTGCACAGAGTGGCCTCAGAAGAGTATGACTTGCGCAACGCCCAGCATTGGAAAAGGGCGTTTAAGCAAGTAGAGGCAGAGCGGGACTCCTTGCACGAGCAGGTAGGAGCTCTACAAAAGCAACTAAACTGCCTTTTGAAGATCTCTGACGAGCATGATACACCAGGCGGGGGGAAAGAGGCAGGGGCACTACGAGAAGAATTTGAAAAGTTACATTTTGGCTTGCGACAGGCAGAAGAAGAAAAAGGATTTTTCGACAATGGTGTGGCAGACGAAGAGCTGGACACCGATAGGGGACGGTATCTTCGACAGCCTGACCCAGGACGACTCGAGCTACCGAGACCTTCTAAAGACGCAACAGGGGGAGTCGCTTTCATCAAACCTCGGAACGAATACGAAGTCGATGAAGATTTTTCTTCGTCTTATCAAATTGAGATTTCAAACCTACGCCAAGAATTGGATTCGCAACGGCATATGCTTGAGGTAGAAGCGGAAGTGAAAAAACTCTTGCACCGAGAAAATGGAGACCTTCGATTCCGAGTACAAGCATTGGAACGTGCAAAAACGAAGCAAGAAGCGGAGGAGAATATGTGTGTTATTTGTTATGAGAACGTGAAAAACGTGGTGCTCTTGCCTTGTAGACATTTGTGCGCGTGCTCACTATGCGCGATCGATAGGGAGAGTTTGGTCTTGCAAGGAAAAATTGGAATGCAACCGCTCGAGGAAGCATGTCCAGTCTGTAGAGCACAAGTGACAGATAAAATTGTTGCTTTTGTTTAAGTAGTAAATTTTTGTGTCTTTTGTCACCGGTGTCTCGGACTAAGTCTGAACTTGAATCTAGTTGAGTAAGATCTATTTTTACAGGAGGAGGTAATGCTTGTTTCTTTATGATTCCGCCAAGAATGTGTCTGAGCAGATGACTCTGTTTTTCAAAATCATCTGTCACGAGTGACTCCCAGCACTGCTCCTGTCTGTTGTAAAAACGGTGCAGGGAAAAGAGCTTGATGAAGTTCATCTACGTTCTTTTTGCTCCTTTGTTTTTGGATTGAGTTTGAGTGAGAGCGACAGTATATCTGTAGACGCGGACGTGTACGATTCATCTGATCTGTTCTCTGCGTGTTATGAATATATTTTGGAGAGGGAGTAGAATTTGATCATTACCACTCTGTTGGAGTCGACGTGCTAGTTCTGCGTCTGTCATGAGGTTCTTGAGAATCAGCTTTGTTTCAAGACGTGTTCAATTGTGTCACGTATTGAGCACTGAATAAGGTGTAAGTCATGTTGTTCATCTTGATTTCTATTTTTCCACGCAGGCCTCCTCTTATTTCCGCTTTTTCCCACCCAAAAGCAAGTAGACCCATAGGCATGATCTCGTTCTAGCATTAAATATTAGAACTTTGACTTTCATTTTTCCATCATTCAACAGTATAATTCCATCTGATTTTTGTTCACCTTTTTGTGCACTTACAACAAAACTTTCCACCCTCCCACATCAGTCGTTGTTTTTCTGATCATCAGAAATGTCCGGAACAGAGGGTGCCGAACCTCCTAAGACCCTCCTGGAAGAGGAAGGGAGACCATCAACTGCCGGCAAAGCGTCAAACAAAAGTACTTACCTCGTTCTTTGTTCTTACACCCTCGTCACACAGGATAAAGCATAAAGATGAACACACATGATTTGGATTTTCGTTCTCATCGAAAAAGTATGCACCACAAGTATCTATGTGAATCCGATTTTTCATGGTCGTGAATGAAAAAGTAGAGTACTAGTACTTAGTTAGACTGGCTCCACCGATATACAACATAGCTGCTATGAAGGAAAATTATTAGAATTGCTTTAATTATACCAAGAATACCATCTACTACTTTTTCTTTTATTACTTCTTCATGTTTTAATACTCAGGTGGAGGAAGTCGACCAGGCAGTGCAGCGCAGAACTCAGCTGCTGGGTCAGGAGGACTCAACGGAAGCCGACAGGGCAGTCGAGCGGGGACTCCACCATCTTCAGACAAGACCACTACAGGTACATTAAGAGTAGGTTAAAGGTGCTTTTCTTACCGCTTTTTATGCCTCTCTCCCTTAGGATGAGAAGGGCATAAAAAGCGGGGTAAGCGAGCACCAAAAAGCTACCTCTAAGTACAGGACGAGCAGCTGAGCAAGGGGTAGAGCATGACCTTGCACAGGAAGCAGGACAAGAAGAGAAGGGTGGAGAGGAAGGTGTAGCAGGTGAGAATAAGCAAGAACAACAAGAGAGCAAAGAGGAGGAAAAAGCTCCGTCTGAGAACAATAGTGATGAAGCAGCAGCTCGTGCTTTAGCTGCTGGCCCACCAGGTGGAGGAAAAAAGATGGAACGCAGGTCCTCTCTACTAGCTGAAGCATTGTCTAAAGCTCAGGAAGAGGACGAGTCACCCTTTGCGGACTATGACGAGTCTGGCGAACTCTATTTGGATTTAGACATCCGAAACCGCTACTCCTTCGCGCCCTTCGAATTGAGCGACTTTGCAAGAGCTTTTAAACTTGTCGATGTCATGGGAGACAGACAACTCTTGCCGGAACAGGTATTCTTGTTTTTGACCATCTCCGGTTCTTGTTATCGTTCTTGTACTAGAGTGTATGTGTTGTACTAGAAGCAGGATTCAGTTCTTTCAGAAAGAGAGTGTTGTATATGTATATGTAGATGGAGTTTTTGAAGCACGACCATGAATTATACCGCCATGTTCTTGTATATGTTCTTGTATTAAGTCCTACATGCGAGGACCACTCTCCCAGTCACCCTCAAATTTCTCCTTGTCACCCTCCCACTCGTCACCCTCCCTTCATCCCTTCCCCGCCATCATCTCGGTGTGCTGCAAATTTCTCCTTGTCACCCTCCCACTCGTCACCCTCCCTTCATCCCCGCCATCAGGTCGATCAAGCAATGAACTCTATTGGCCAAGGGCAAGATGAGAAAGATTTCGAGTGGGCAATCAATACGACTGATCCAGACGGCAAAGGCCTGTGGGATTTCCAGAGATTTATCGATGTCATGGCTCTGTTTCGAAAACGTACTTGCTTTCTGATTTTGTCTTGTCTTGGAGGTATGATCTTCATGAACATGATGTAGTCGATGACTCTATAATAATCGTCTCCACCAAGAAAAGTCTATTTGTAGTCTTGATGAATGATATAAATATCTACTCCTAGTCCTACTCCACGGATGAACCTAGTCCTCCTCACATAATATTCCACCCCACAACTTCCTACCCCACACAACGACACCAGCTCCTCTGACCGAAGTTGAGCTCCGCGAAACGTTCGACTTGATGGATCGCGATGGTGGTGGAAGTGTCTCAGCCGATGAGTTGCGGATGCTGATGATGTGCGTCGGAAATTCTCTCTCGATCGAAGAGGCGGAAGACATGATCGCTATCGCCGATGCCGATTGCTCGGGAGAGATTGAGTTCGAAGAATTTGCTCATGAAATTCTTTCCAGTCAAACATAAACAACCAAGTTGAATGTTGCAGAAATATTAGTTAGTAGAACTAGATGAAGTAAAAGTAGAGCTACAGCTAGAGGGTTTTTAGTTTAGAACGTGCTCCACTCTTAGGACTTAGGGCGTACTTATGTTGAGTATGAGTGAAAAGATTTCTTTGTAATTCGTGATTGGAAGTTAGTTGTATGATGATGATACACCAGGCAGAGTGCTTACTTCCTTTCGTACAAATAATAAAAGAATCCAGGCTCTCTCAGCTGCGAGTAAGTCGGTGTTTTTTCTTTGTTTTTTCTAATGAATGAGTAATTACGAAGAAGGGGTCGAAGAAGTAAACCAAAATGTGGAGTTGTAGAAGAGTATATGATCTTCGAGGTGATAATTACTTCTGGCTGACAAGTTCGGTGTTTTCTATTTTGGTTTTTTGTGATGTGGTATCTCTGCGTAGAAACGGGAGAAATACTATGTTGATCGGGAGGTTCTTGCAGTTGGAAAGTGAAAAGAAAACTCCTGCATGTGGAGATGCTAAAAGGATTCTTTTTTTCACGAGGGAGCAGCTGAAGACGTTGATTTCGGAACCTTGGACGAGTGATTCTTTCTTTTGTTCGCAGCTGAAGAGCACTGGTCGAGCATGAAGCCCTGACCTCCACAGATCACGACCGTAAACAATCTGCACAAGACTGCACAACCAAGCCAGAGCACTTTCAGGTTCCATTCATTCTGCCGGTTTATCTACGCTGGAGCTGTATGAGCTGCGTGCTGCGTCGTCTGCTACAACTTCCTTACTCTCGCTCAGTCACACTTCACGGATGAAGTCGGGTGAAAAACGAACAACAAGTCGTGGTGCTATCATGACGATGATCATATTATTCTAGCACGACGAGAGGGACTGCACAGGCCGCAGATTTGAACAGGATATAAGTACTTCAAAAACGACGGGGAGTAAAAACACCATAAATGTACACCAGATTGTTGGCATTTTTTTTGAGCATACTGTAGTCTAGTCTAATGTATTTGGACTTTCTGAACAATCTTATCTGGGACGGCAGGGACTGTATTAATATTTGGGGAATAATTTTTGTTGTACTTCTATGTGTATGTTCTTTGGTATTAGGGATTATTTGCTCCAAAAAACTACTCTTGACAGCACGAAAAAGCAGTTGCCCATAAGATAATTTAACAACTTTCTTGTCATCATGATCTTGAACAGGACGAACAAGAGAAGCGAGCATCTACAACTAGTCATCTTCTTTCTTTTGCTTTTACTCAGAGTCAGCTTCAGGAACAGAAACGCTTAATCAACTAACTACTTTTCGAAATGTATGACACCATATAGCAATAGCAATAATCAAATTGTTCATAAATCAGTAATCTAACATGAACTTAATGCAAATACCAAAAACTAAAATATGCAATCGAAACATCGTGCGTCGAGTTAACAGGAGATTATAGTCCTTTTATGCTAATAGTAACCACAGACATGCAGTTTAGCAAGATGAACAACGTGATTCGAAATTTAAGGGAAATATAAGCTGTAACTGTGGACGAAGAGCCTCATTGAGGACTTTGGGTTTGGAGACACCTTGAGGTGTCACAAGAGAAAAGTGTTCTGTTGCAGCCAGGCAGTGAAACCTCAGACACAACAAGAAGCTTGCAAGAAGTTGATCTTTCTCTTGTTTATTTAATGTCGAATGATCCTGTTGTACGTGCCAATGCCCTTTATGCGATCTCGGAGTACTAGAATCATGACCTTCGAAAAAGATCATGGTCTGCATCCACAAGAGCTGGCTCCTTTGCGTGTACGACAAGATAGAGCGAGGTCGTGAGTTGTGGCTAGTAGAGTACAGCTACAGAGGACTTCGGAGTCCAATGCCATTACATCTAACGATTAGTTTCTAACGTTTGTGAAGACCACTTTCTCCAATGTTGAAAACCACACGTTCCACGTCGTCCTCGTCGAGCTCCGTTGCCTCCACTTCGTCCTGCTTTGCTGAGCAGAGTTCTTCATCATCATCGTCGTCCTGCAGAGCAGCGTTCAGGGGACAGCAGCCATTGAAGATGATGATGAAAGTTAAGGAGATGCAAAAAAGGGAGAGAAGAAAAAATGAGGAAATAAATCCTGTAACAAATGGACCTCTTGCCAGGCACATCAATCAATCAAGGCTACCAAACGTTAGTAAGTACCAGATGATGAAACTCATCCCCAAACTCGATTACACTCTGTCCTATTCCTATTTTCTGTTTCTAACCTCTGAGCTCTCCGAAAAGCCGCACCAGCCGCATTGCTGTTTACGGCCGGAAGTACTGTAGCGCAAGAAGTACCTGAAGATACGAGCTTAGAGCGTCGCTTTGACAAGGGGTTCCAGTACCGGGAAATCGAAGGTAATTTGATCGGCAAAGCAACACCACTTGATGCCGACAGTTGTGCTGCGAAGTGTCAAGACACAGCGGAATGCGTAGCCTGGGAAGTATGTGCTCCGATTGGCAGTGGGTGCGATGGATGCTATGTGCTACAAAACTACTATTCGAATTTTTTCTCTCTACTTCGTCATACCTCTAGTAGTTGTAGTACTTACTTAGATAGTAGCATTTAGGGTCAGTCTTCTCACAATCCACCACCTCCCTCGCAGATGGTGAAAATCCGACCACATATCGTCGACCATCCGGGATGGCATATGGGATTTATCAAAGAGAGAGCAGAAGTTTTGCCCATCGGCCCACCACCAGTTATCCGCCCAACAGATAGCAAAGGATGCAAGGAGTTTATATTGAAGGTAGAAGTAGAACAAGGAGTATGTACTTATGCCTATGCGTTGCCTTGTATTGCATCGTAGTTTTTCGTCCTTGGGCGATTCCTGTTGTAATCGTGCAACTGACCTGGTTCCTGTCGTCGCGCTAAGATTAAGTTACTTCTCCACCTTGTCTACTTACGCATACGACCTAATGATCCTCACCTCAGGCAAACGGCGGCGACCCGAACTCGGAATTCCACAAGCCCGCGAATATGGATATTTACAACTGGTGCGGAGAGCAACTTCTCACAGGAGCTTTGGATGGAGACACTACCCATCCAAAGGATATCGATGTGTACGGGCAGCATTACCCGATATCACTGGTCACAAATTTCCGAGACCCGGCGCCTCAAATTCCTGCTGACGTAGAGAGAGAATTGAAAGGTGCGTCGACTCCAGAAGAGGCCTACTACAATCCGAATGGCCCTGGAACGGTCACCGGGGAGTTGCATGCTAGTGTCGGTAAATAAGTACTCAACAAGAATTAAAACGAATCGAGGTAGAGCTGCATAAGATTTATTTTTGGAAAATCAAATCAAATTGACATCATCATGTGGCCGCACCACCAAAAATTGTTGTCCATCCCTGATCAGGCACCTACGTCCTTCCTCGCAGCCGAAACCATGCGTTTATGATTCCGTTTTACGACACCAACATCGGCCATTGGATCAAGGAGTTTGGAAGTATGAACGTTTTACAGAGTTACGAGATGCAATCGCTCTTGCGTCCAGGAGATGTCGTCGTCGATGTAGGCGCAAACCTTGGCTCCTTCACCATTCCATTTGCGGAAAGAGTATAAACTTTTTTACCATGAAGAACTGTACTTAGACTTAGTTTGGCTTAATACTTTATAACATGAAGAACTACTAACTTAGACTTTGTTTGGCTTATATGTTGTATTGTTGTTGTTGCTGGGTGGATAAGTAACAAGTCTTCTTCTACTTGTTCTGGTACTACTTTCGTCCCGGCGTTTACCAGAACCTCCAGACAGATGATGTTGGATCTGAACAACTACGGCTTAATATCATTAGCAAGAGGATCACGCATCGCATGCCTCCATCCCAACAGGTCGGCCGCCAAGGTAAAGTCCTTGCCTTTGAGCCTTTCCGATGGCTATTCCAATTATGTACGGCGAATGTTGCGTTGAATGGACTGTCAAATGTGTGGACGTATAATATGGGACTCGGAGAAGCCATGGGCAGTTTTGAGTCACGTCCTCCACAGTTGCGGTTCTTTAGCAGTCCAGGCGGTGTGAAACTGAAAGATCATTAGGCGGTGTGAAACTGAAAGATCATTATATCCTACTTAGCTTGGCCATTACTATAATTCTGTACTTATATACCTTTTACCTACTATCCTTACTTTTTCTTCCTAGTTAGCTTGGCTCCACCCATATTATGGCGTCTGAAGATTTTGTTTTTCATTTTGCGGTGGATCATGTCAGAAACGAAGTTGGAGAAGAATGAGAGGTAGAACTAGGCTTTTCTCCATGCCCTGGTCCTTTATTTTAGCATGTGCACCATAAAATGCTTAGGCTTAGTACCATAAAAGTGCTAGTATGTCTGACTTCGATGTCAGTGCTGCTTTCCAACTACGTAAAAATCGACATCAAGAAGGGTCTTGTGGCTCTGGCTCTAACGCATAGACGCAAACATGAAGCAAGAGCAAGCGATGCAACTCTACGACTACGAGATGGAGCCTGAGTCCGTCATGCAAGCGTCTCTGGACGACTTGTTGAGCCAGAAAAGCGTTCGCGTTCCGGAGATCAATAATTTGAGGTATTTGTGCTCGTTGTGACTCACTGGCTTGAGTTTTCTGGGAGAGCAAACTAAAAAGAAGAGTTAAGAAGAGCATGAAGATGATGCAAGCTTTGAAAAAAGTGGCTCCACTTTATTATGAGCGTAGCTCCGGAGCTCCACGACAATTTGAGACATTTTTGCTGCTCGATTAATACTTTGCTTGATCATATGAACTGGCTCTCTTGTCCGTTTATACCTACTTAGCATCCACACGACTCCCACACAGGTTGATAAAGATCGATGTTGAAGGTATGGAGGGGCAGGTGATTATGGGCGCGCAAAGGGCTATCATGCACTACAAGCCTATCATCTGGACGGAGAATGTCGACTACTTCGAAAGGAATGACTTATGAGAATAGGTTTATAACTGCTTGCTCTCAATAGCAATACTCTCTTGTTCCTCTTCCTTTCTTTCGTTCATCCCGACGATGTGTGAACAGGTGCACCAGTGCATACCTCTAGCGAAGCACCACTTTTTCACCTCATTAGTGTTCCCCCGTGGGCGATTTCCAAGTAGAACCTGCCTACATATTTTCCGCCGTAGTAGAACTAGGAAACCCACTGACACTATCGTCATCTTCTACCTTTCTCCTTCCCTTCGTCCCTCCCTTCCTTGTTCATGTTCCACCTCCTTCCTGGCCTTGATGGACCAGCTGAATTACGCTTGTGGAAAGGCACAGAACGCACCAAACGACCTAATATGTACGGACAAGACTGGCCAGGGAAATCAGGTGAACGAAGTATTTTCGACTCCAAGCGCTGGGGGACCACAACATCAAGAGCTGTGAGGGACAAGACCACAGGAGGAGCGCTTCTGCTGCAGAGGTAGATACTAGACGAAAAGTAGAAATGCAAGAATGACGTCGCCAGAAGATAGAAGTACAAGAATAAGTGGCAACAAGTGGGTGTGTAATATATTGAAGACGAGTCTCCTGCTCTACGGGTGCTACCACGGACAGCACTATCAACAGAGACGCACACATGACATACTAGTAGCGGGATGAAAGATAGGGAACTATTCTCGAGGGTACTAATCTACAACGAAGGACAACATGCCGAGATAACATGCTGGTGAACTTCGCCAACGAAGTCCTTCGCTAAAGGTAAAAACATGCCGAGGTAGGGTATCTACGTTGTCCTTCGCTATGTTCGCTGATGAAAGATAGGGAACTAAAAGAAAGCAACAAGAGTCAAACGTTTCTATTGTGATGTCAATCATACAAATACATGATAAAATATGACGAGAAAAATCTCCTCAACAAACTCACTTTGTTCTTCCGCGGCCAAAGACTAAGTTCTGTTATAATTGCCCAGCTCAGTTATCGCCAATTTCTTCGTGTGAATATCAATATGTTCTGTCATATGTGTGAATATCAAGATGTTGCACACACAACTCCGCGCGAAAGTACACACAACGAACTATGCCAGTTGAAAACAACTGCACCAATGTTTGCCTATTCTAGTTGACGTGTTCAAACAACAATGAAACTCGAAGATCATGTTGCGGTTGTCTCGATCTTTTGTGAGGACAACACAGATCGTGACAACCACAACACAAAAGACAGATCGGAGTGAAGCATTTCCTCAGCGTTAACAGCGCTGACTTTGTGGAGTCAACGCAGATCTTCTGCGAGCACAGAATGAATGAGTATGCTGCAGGTCGCTTAACGATCTGTTGCGGTTGTCACGATCTTTGTGGAGGACATCTCGTCCTCGACGTCCTCTTGATGATGTAAAAAGAACTGCAACTGCTGCAAACTTCATCTTCTTGTGAAAATCATTATGATCTGCTGCAGTGCTCCTGCACTTCTACCACGACTATGACAATATCTTTTTTTTAGATTTTACTTCCTTGCATGTGTCCTGGATACTGTTCAGCCTCTCTACTTCAGGCTTCAATCTACTTGGTTCCACAGAAGATTCAGGAGATCTTCTATCACGCTACCTTCCTCCACTTCCACAATACCTTCACATCACAGCTGCAGTGAGAACAACTGAGGGAGCGCAATCTGTCTGAGGGAGCGTGATCTACATCTTTCAGCTACTTACAACACTCTTCAGTGAATGAACAATGAGTGAATTCTACTCCTTGTTCTACTGTCTTGAGTACGTGAAGATATTAGAAAAAATACTTAAGAACAAAGATAATAACTTGTTCTACTTCTACTTTCTTCTTGACGTCGTCGCTCGCGGCGATAGACAAAATTTATAAGTAGAAAAATAATATATCGTGTGTCTATTAGAAGTATTTCTTACCACGAACGTGTGGAACAATTGATTTATTTTGGTTCATGTGAGCTTTCTGAGTTGGTTGTGGTGGTTAGAGTTAGTTGTGGTTACTTACTTATTGTTATTTAATTTGCCGAAAATCTTCCCTCTATCAAACAATTCGCCTTGAGACTTGATCCTAGTCAACTCGTTCTGCTAAGCAGATACAACATCAAACTGAACAAACGTGGTTGTATAGTTTGTTGAAAATAAAGTAGTTAAAGCCAGTAATTTTCGTATCATTGAGATTCATTGTGGAGTATCTTATACTGTTGAAAATTTCATGATTTCAATCATCTCGTCCACGCAAGTTCTTCACATATAGTGATGATCAAATTTACATGTAGAAGTTCCTTAGAATTTTATGTCCTGATAAGGTGGAGAAGTTCTTGTCAGAAGAGAGGCAATAGTAGTTGATACATTTTTGCTTCTTTCCTGATTCAGTTTCCTTCGGGCATCAAGGTCTTTACGGCAGTGACTGCTTTCGAGGGAGCTACGACACCCCAGCGGATTCGGATTATTAATACAAGAGTTATTGTAGGAATAGGATACATGATAGCATGAGCATTAGAAATTCCAAACAGAAGTACTACGTACAATGATCATTTTATCTGCGGAGGTTTATTAGATGAATTTCCGAAGCTACGACTAGTATAATTCTGACTCCTTTGTTGAGTGTGCGTGTGGTCACTACAGCTAGGAGTAGGCAGAAAATCGCTCAGAAAAAGTTTCTTCTTCTTCGCCAATTTAGTATCTATATCACAGGCTAGCGCAAGGACGAGTCCCTGCGCTGCTGTTAGGTTTATTAAGTGCAGCGCTCTTTTTGATGTCTCGTATCGGTATCTATAAGTCGAAGAACCTGGCCAAGGCTATGGCGCGGGAGGGTCATAGACCATTGCCAAAAAGCCCACGCACGTAACGGACAGAGCAGAAAGGCAAACGACACAAAAGAAATCACAGACGAAGGGCAGCGGGGCTGAGCGAGGGCGCACGGACGCGACCAATGCGCCACCAAAACCCAGCGGGGGAGCGGAGCCCAGGAGCGCGAGCGAGCCAGCCGCCCGGAGTTGAAGAAAGGCAAGCGGAGGGGGAGGCGCCTGCACGGTACGAGGGACCGCAGCAGACAGGGACAAGCTGAAGGGCACGAAGGAGAGAAGACAGGAGTGAAACCTTTGGGCTTATTAGGTGGGTGCGCTCGCTTTGTCTCATGTAAAGAAGCCGAAGAACGTGGCAGGCCAAAGCTACGGCGCGGGAGGGTAATAGACGAGAGCCAAAAAGCACACACACGCCACAGACAGAGCAGAAAAGCAAAGAAACAAACGACGCAAAAAACTGAGAGACGAGGGGGGTTAGAGGCTGCAGAGGCATGGGCGCTTGCGGTGAAAACGTCGCCAAAACTTACCAGGTGACTTTAGTAGGCAATCGGGGGGGCGTTTTAGAAACAGAATTGTCGGGGCAGAGATGGTGAACGCGAAGGCGGGGCTGGCTTGTCACATTCTTTCATCGCTTAGACATGAGGCGCGCGGCTGCGTGTTGCGTCTCATGTCTTTCGCTGTTGGATAGTTGTGGTTCAGCCTCTCGCCAACCTGGCGCCCCCGCGCACTGTGTGCTTAACGCCGTGCGGCTTGGGTCAGCTTTAGACCACCACGACGCTGCGTCAGGCAAGACACCCGGAGCCCGATTGCAGGCGCCGCCATCTAAGTCGTGCGCCGATGCATAAGCTCGCCGCGGCGCCACTAAGGGTAGCGGCGTGATTACATAGTCCCCCCCAGCTCTTAGCAGCCAGGAGAGGAGCCAGCCTAGCTACTCCTTGCGCCCTCCATTAGCTCACTGGCGTGCACCCGTGGCCTATGGGGTATGTGGCGGCGAAGGGTTACGAGACAGACAGCGCGGGTGCCTCTTTCTTCGGTGTTTAGTTGGCATGAATCAATGCAGCAGAGACCGAGAGAGAACGAGAGAAGACCAACAGAAGTGGGCGCGTGTGCTGCTTGCTTCATGGTTAGCAGGCTGAACGCCATCGGCATGAGCAAGCGCATGGCTGTGTCGTATGCCGCTGGCTTCGGTGAGGGAAGCAAAGGGTGCCAGCGTGATGCGTGAGGACATGGATGGAAGGCGCCGTGGGAGGGAACAAAAAGACGAAGAGGAAGACAGGGGGGCAAGGCTTGCGGCCGCGTGACTGTTGGTCATGATTCTCGCAGAGGCTAGCCCAGAGGCAAGGCCCCTGAGCGCTGAGGCCACTCACTCACTGAGCGGCCAGCGAGTCAATTTCGAGCGCGTTCGCCGCTGTGTGTGTTCCCTCGGGGTATTAAAGGGCTTGCGCTGCTCTATCAGGTCTGGCGTGTTTGGTGAGCTCTGTCTTTTTTTTGGATTTATTTTATGTCTTTGCTCGCATACACATAATTTTGGAGAGCGAGGAATTACGCCGAGGCCTCTAATGGTCTCAATACACAGCACAGAGACGTGCTCGACATTGTCGCGCCACGTAACGTCGCGCCCATCGCCGTGCTCCTGTGTCTTCTTCTTTTGTCTTCTTTTTGAAAAAGCAGCAGGATTGCTTCCATCTAAGCATACTTATCTCGAGGCCAAGCTTTTTCGAAAAGAGTGACTTTACACCGTGATGCAAGAGGTCAGAGCAACGAGCTTCGATTTTCGTTTTAGCTTATAGTACGCGATACAACTTAACTAAGAGTCGCGTCTATTTAAGTAGGATCATGATGCGTTGTTGCGAGTAAGTTTAATTTAGAAAGCGCCCACTACCGCCCCAACGACTGTACTCATATGATATATTCTATTTATAGTTATACTGTATGTAGTATACTGAACTGTATGTGTAATTATATTATCGAAGAATTTTTAATGATTGTCTTATTTGTCCACTTACAACTGGATCGACGAAGTAGTAGGTCAGAGCTTTACAACCTATAATTTGTGCCTTAGGATATTAGGGAGAAAGTTTCAGTACCTAATATGAACAGGAGTTTCTTGTTGTTCTAAAAGTTCTTGTAATAATATCAAGAATGTTGTAATAATTACAATTTAAAATTTATTAAGGACCTGACTTTTTGAGTCCTGCTCGTCGAAAGACAACTACCACTATCGAACTACATTAATGTGGGAGTCCCACAGTGGCGGGAGGACGCAGAAAAGAAGATCACCTACTAACTTGGAAAACTACAACTAGAACTTCTACTCGGAATAATTTTTAGAACTAGAAGCGGGTGGCCGTCGTGGCGCAGAATGAACGAGCAAAGCATGGAACCACAAGGTCCAGGAGGTCCAGGAAGCAGCAAGAATCCGCCCCAGCATTATGAACAAGCGGGAGCTGGAGCTGGACGACCTGGAGGCTCGAACTCGGCTGATGCGTTCGCCCGACTCCATGCCCAACGTGCTTTGGATATTGTCACGGAGGCACTGGAGATGAACGCGAGGCAGAATCACAACGCTCCATCTTCCCAAAGATTGCTGGAACAACTGAAAGACCCATCGGCAATTCAAATGATGTCAGAGGAACTGGCTCAACGTTGGCGCGCAAGAAACCAGCCGCTGCCCCCGCATTATGGAGGTTTATCTCAGCAGGGTAGTACAACTGGTGGAGGGCAACTGCATCATCAAGGTAGTTCTTCTTACAATACGACAAATTATCATGGCACTTCTTCTAGAGATTTTTATCAACATCATCAACAACATCCTCCTGGAGGAGAGCGCGGCTACAACAATGTTCGACAGGGTCGTGGTGGGCCTCTTCAGGACCAAAGGAGTCCCCCTCCGAGTTCCTCTCATCAAGGTGGAAGTAGTAACTCAGGAGTTGATACACATCAATACTCGATCTCGACGACATCAAACTTCAGCGGTGAAAGAGGAGCACAACGCGGAGGAGGTGGTCCAGGAGCAGGGGACCAACAGCTGCACCAGCTTAATCGTCGTGGGTCTCCTCCTTCTGCTCAACAGAACGAAAAGCATGCGCATGTCCACGAAGGCGGAGGCGGACGTACCAGTCGCAATAATCAAATCCGACAATTGCAGGGAAATTACATACATCTTCGAGGTTCTGACGATGACCTTGACCTCCGTGAGGAGCATGATACGCAACATTTTTATGGTCCACATTAAGGCTACCCCTAATCCATCTCTATAGGAATCCCTCAACAATATGCATCCCCATACAAGGGGAATACTGTGCCATATTGTTGAGGGATTGCCACAGGGATGAATTAGCGAGAGCTCTAACAACATCAACGCGGAGGTGATGCCGGACCGTCTTCGGGTGGTGGAGGAGCCTCGTCTTCTACTTCAGTGAGGAATCCCAATCGTCAAATTATGGGTAGACCAAAGGAGGTGTTCCTGTTAGTACTGTTTCCTCTCTTGCCTACTACTACTATAGTACTTGTTTAGGGAGATTTTACTGTTAGAGAGAGTTCTTCACTGTTCTTCCAGCACTGTTCTTTTTGCTTCAAGATTATTTATTGGGAGATGTATTATGGGAAAGGGAAAGGCAAAACAAACGGGAAACAGAAACACGACCAAAAGGCTGCCTCCAATCAAATGCGATATCAATGTAATCGTCCTCTTCAGGAACAACAATATCTTCCAGAACCTGCTCCAGGTCAATTTTATTACTCGGACGAAGAACTACACCAACTTCAAGAACAAGGGCAGTTCCAACAGCACGGGAGAGCACAACGAGGTAGAAGAGGTGCCACAAGAACTACAACAGCAGTCTTTGCAAATCAAAATCACCTCCCACCTGGAGGTGGAGGCCCTGGACCTGCTGCTGGAGCTGGAACGTCAAATAGGAATGTCTACAACCACCCGCAAGAACACCGTGAAGGAACTCGTGCTAGTCGTCGTGCGGCTCGACGAGACCTCCAAGCTCAACAAGGTGGTAAAAATGGTGTCACGCAACATCATGGAAGAGGAAGTAGTATCAGTATGGGAGGTTGTATTCGCAATAGTTATAACGAAAGTCCTCAAGCTCAAGGTCAACGTCAGCCCGGAGGAGGTGTCGATTCTTCACGTACAATTTTACTTGATCAACAACAGCATCAACAAGGTGGATACAACACCAGGGATCACTTCACCAAGCGAGGAGGTGGGGATCAACAGCAACGAGGAGGACATCAGTTTTCACACCAACATGATGTTGAGCACCAGGATAATTTCTACGACCAGCAACGAGACTCGCGCAGTGGTCCTCCACGTGATGTTCCTCGGGATTCCCGTCGAGACGAGCAACAAGGTGGATCATACCCGAGTCTTCCTCTCCATGATAGTAAAGGAAGTAGCCAGCCTCATCCGCAAGAGAAACAGAATAGAGGCAGAAGTGCATATGACCAACAGGGAGGGCATCAGTCCGCACAGGTTTCTCGGGCACTGGCAGCCTTTGAGAGCAATCGCCTTCGCGGCGATGATGGCTTCGGGTACAACAACGATTACGACTACGACGGCCAGTTCTTGCCACAACATCTGCATCAAGGTAGTTGTAACCAGGGACACGAGCAGCTTCGCGCAGCAGGTCGCGAGGACGGAGGACCGCACTACAATGTGGATCAGGACCTCCAAGAATATCTCCTCATTCGTGATGCTTTATATCTCGATGATCAACAACGCCGCAACGGTGGTGTCCTCGTCGATACTAGTACGGGGTGGAGAACACGAGGACGTGGAGAACAACAACAACAACATCAAGATCAAGGTCGAAGATTTATTGACAACTCGAGGATCGGATCTGGTACTTCTCGGGGAGGAGGAGGCGGTTACGATCATTACGATCAAGATCTCCACCATGCTGATGACAACAGCCTCTTGAAACAGCAGCAAGACCGTGATGGTTATTCCCGCCGGTCTGCTCGAGATGGAGGCATGCCGGCGCGGCCTCGCGGACCACCGCCTCCACCACAGCACCAAGATTACCTCGATATTCACCCTGATGATCAAATGCTTTACCCTGAAGAAATGCGGAGAACAGGCCAGCATGGCGGTGCTCGAGGAAGAGATTATAATCCAGAGCAGTTGTATGGAATACCAGGTGGCTCGAGAGGTGGCGGACATCAAGGAGGTGACTACCAAGACCTTCATGATTATCCACCGTCTTATCATGAAGACGAAGTACAACAGCGCTCTATCAACATGGGTATCACAACTATCATGGGTCGTAATCCAGATTTATTTCACGTTTCTGGTGTGCATCAAGGACAAAGACAGTACAGGAGCAGAGAGGGCCCCCGTGGGGGACGCCATGACATGCAACGTGCAGCTGGAGGTCATGATGTACAAGACCTGTTGTACCAACAGCGTGGAGGAGGTCTTCAACAGCCGCCGCACCACGGTTTGCTAGACCATCAGCAAGGTTCAATGGGGAGCAATACTTCCTCTAACACTTCTTCCCAACATGGGAAGAACAACAACATGATGCATAACAGGTCTTCGTATGGAGGACGTGGTCAACATCATGTCGGTGCAGGATTATATAATGATTATGAGCATCTTCTTCAGCCGGGTGGCGGTTGTAGAGGTCCTCCTGGCGATCCTCGAGACCACATGGGAGGTGGAGGACGTGGCGGCCCTCCTACTTTGTCCAGTTCTTCTGCACAATCCTACGGAGGACGCGGGAACGGTGGCAAGAACTGGAATGGACCACAAGGAAGCAACTACGGAAATGGACGTTATGGCGGTCAACAACATCCTTCCAACAACCTGGTAGCTGGTAACAAGATGAATATGGACAAACTTCAACGTCTGAGCAACAAAGGAGGCATGGGAGGTCTAGCTGGCAGCAAAAGCAATATCAGTGGCAATATCAGTGGCAACATTTCCTCCTCCTCGAATATGGGAGGAGGAGCAGGAGGTGGTGGTGGTGCTCGGCCTTGTCGTGGAGCAGGTTCTGATAGCACGGCCCTTGTTTCTCTTGGTGGACCGGAACAGCCGTTCTGCGTTCGCTTGCAGGAGTATATTGACGCGGAGCGTGAGTTCAAGCGGTTTTTGGGCAGTCTCGCGAACAGTCGCTTCTTACACAACTTCATATTTGGGACTCGAGGCTTGCCTGTACTCGAAACGGTCAAGAAGGATGAGAAAGATTTTGTTGCATCTTCTGATGACGCTGGTTCTGCTTCTGGAGGATCTGCTACCTCCAAGTCCAAAATGGTTGACAAAGACAACCTCAACAAAGAGTCTTCAGCAGCACGTGGAATTTCTTCCACAACAGCAGCCACGACGACACCTTCTGCAACTTCTGGTGCAACCAGTAAGACTAACTGTAAGAACAACGCTGTCTACACAGTGGTAGAACAAGAGGAATCGGAAGAACAGATGTTATTGACCGAAGAAGAAGCAGCCATCTTGCAAAAGATGGACGACTATTTGCGGTCGATGCTCCGCGAAACAACGAGAAGTCTGAAAAACTTAAGGCCGCTTTAGGTTTAGCTTGTTTTCCTTGTTGTACTAAACACTATAGTATAATAAGTTTAAGTAAGCAACAACTACTACTAGCTAGGTGGTAGATGAAACTGAAAGTTGTAAGCGAACCATGGTTTCGATTGATGTTACATTGATGTCATGGTCTTGGACATCATCTCGAAACGACACAAGCTTTTTCTTCCTCTAAGATGGATCCAGCCGCTCCCGCAAGGACACCACGATCTTTCAACGTCAGCTACAACCTCCGCGTCGCGTGAGGGGGCCGCGGAAAGATCTCACAAGGCTCGCACGCATTTCACCTGGACCCGGTTGTCTTCCATCGGTGCTTCTACCGTGGTCTATGAATCCTCTGGTTCCGAAGACGGCGATTGCTCGTCCTCCGACGCCTCAGTGCTGTCGGTGGTGGACGAGATGCGGGAAGTGCCTTCGGGCACCTGCTCAGTTATTAAGACTACCTCTGTAAAGCAAAAGCATGTCCTTAACTTGTCCTTAACTTTATAACAGGAACACCATGATAGATCCTTGGTGGATCTTCTTTTTCTACTTGTGAAAAAAAAGCGCCGAAGGATGTAACTCGTTTCATCAGGGACGATCCTATTATTATTAACGTTACTTAGTTAGTTCTTGTTCTAACTCGTCAGTTGGCGAGGAAGTACATCGCCGAATGAGCCGGACAGACGCTAGTTCTAGCACTTGCGCAACCACCACTCGCGGTCTGAGTCGTGACTTAGAGTTCGCCAATGTCGTGGAACGCCCGTTAGAAGATGACGATGAAGGAGCCTTAGATGGAGAGCAGGATGTCGACGTCGGAGGTGGTGAAGGTGTCATCCATTCGAATAGTAGCGGAGGTACGTTGAACAGGAGCTCGCTCAGTGGCCTATGTTCACCAGCTGCCACCGCCTCCCCGCCTGCTGCACGAAAGAGGAACAGGTCTGAGAAGATGGGTAGTACTGCTCGTGCTGGACGAAAGTGCCCCTCGCGTGCAGCAGGTGCACCAGAGAAGGTGATGAAATTCGCAGGACAACCGGACGCCGAAGGGCAACGCAAACTGATGCACTTCTTGAATGAGCAACAGCTCAGTCCCGAAAAGGGAGCGTTGACCGAACTCTTGCACATTGGTACTCAGAACAAGCGCTACCGTGACCACGTTCACAGGATCATCCGGGACAGCTCTTCCACTATGCTAGCACAGGCTTCTAAGCAACAAACTTCCTCTAGTACGTCGATGAACAAGCCTAGACCAATCATGTCTGCACATCAGCTGGTGCACACGAGCGGTCCAATGAACTCACGAATTCTTCATCCGAAAGCAATCCTCTCTGCACAACAAGACGACGAAGACAATCCTATGGATATGGTATCTTCCAATAGTACCAATCAACAAGAACAACAACCGTTTTCGAGCAGAGGTTCCAACGTCAACATGGATCCGCAATCTGGTACTAGCAGTGTTATGGGAGGTGGAACAGCACATGAACAACAACATGAAGATATCGGTGGAGGTGGAGGTGTTAACGACCCTACAACTAGTATCTTGCCAGCACATCAACAGCAGCACGTCGTCGATATTCAACAACAAGAGAACCCGGCACATGTTCCTTCCGCGTTGCCACCGGCTACAACTATCATCAACTCCAATATTGCCGGGCATTGTCTTGCTCCTGCCGCTGGAGCAAAAAAGTCAGGCACGGCGAATCAGCAGTCGCATTTGACCTTAGCCGCTCTTTCCCGCATCCCCGAGGTGCGCATGCTAAGTCGATTCCTGGGTCGTTCTTTGTTGCATGAACGCCTACAAGCTGAACAACGACCAACAAGAAACGACTCGACGACGAAAGAAGCAGGTGCTGGCATCCTGGAACCAGCTACAACTGTTGAAGGTGTTGGAGGTGGAACTCAAAATTCGGTTTCGGGCACGACTTGCGCGATGCCTCTTGCGCCTGTGGTGACGCGTAACGACTTCGCTGGCGAGGAAGGCGTTTTCAAGTGTTTGCAATGGCTAGAGAATTCTCCGGGGAACGCCTTATTGGATCATGCTGCCGCTGTGGAGGAATTGATTGAGAACGTCACGGCCCAACCAGGAGGATCTAGTACAACAGCGACGACGAATACTAGAAGTAGTACGGCCCAAGGAGGATCTAGTACAACAGCGACGACGAATACTAGAAGTAGTGCTGAAAGAACTTCTGATGTTACAGGACGAGGATCTAGTACAAGAACTAGAACAGCGACGAGGACCAATACTAGTAGTGCTGAAAGAACTTCTGATGTTACAGGACGAGGATCTAGTACAAGAACTAGAACAGCGACGAGGACCAATACTAGTAGTGCTGAAAGAACTTCTGATGTTACAGGAGGATCTTCTAGTGCAACCGCCGCAGCTGGAACTGATGGTAACAAAGCAGCAGCGAACATGAAAGCGGACATCTTGTTCAACAAGGCTGAGCGTTCTACTTCTCGTGAGGATGTTGAAAGTGATGAACTGCTTTTTGGCGATAGCAGTGAAGATGCTGATCGAGAGTTCTTGCAGCCGATTCCTGCAGAGGGTGCTTCTTCCGCAGCTGCTGCACACAAATCGAACACTAAGTTGGCCACTGTGATTGAGGCTGACAGTGCTTCGAGCTCTGCCGGTGAAGAGCAAGCGGTAGTAGTGGCTTCCAAGAAGAGTGGGCAAATGCCGCCCATTGCCGAGAGCGCGACAGGAAGTCATGCGCCTTCTTCGCGTGCAAACACCAAAGTTACGGCTTCCCCTAATGATCCATCACCATCTCCAGAGGCATCCTGGGGACATTTTCAAAGGGAAAAAGATCTCAGGATGGTCTTCAAGATGGACGATAAGGGTGAGCAGCTTTAACAAAGACCGAGATCCGTTCCTCACTGACGGCCATTGCCGCTCCTTCGTGCGCATGTTCCAGGAAGCGGAAACGAGACAATTTTTCGTCCCCAAGTTGGTCTTGCAGAACATTCCTCAGAACTTGTCTCGCAGTGACATGATTTCCATCATGAAATTCTTCAACCTGTGCCGCATTGAGCGTCTAGAGCGTTCGGGAGCGGGTTCGGTGCCAGGCATTGGTGGAGGTGCTCCGAACAACGCGATGTCCGGACCTGGAGGACCTGGCAGAGGCCAACACAATTGTGCTTCTTCTATGGACGATATTGGTCAGGGCGGCTACAACTCACCTGGTCCAGTCCGAGTGCTGCTCACGTGGGAAGACGTCTATTGCGAAGAAGCGCAGGAAGAGGAAGAAGAACCGGGAAATGGAAATTATGTTGTCACAAGTTTCTAAGTCTAACTCTACAGATACAGATAGGAGATTAGTGTGCTGAGTCGTGACAATGAGTTCATCATCGAGCAACTATTCCCAAGTTGTACTTGTTGAAAAATAATTATTCTCTATTAAAGCAAAAGTCTGTACCGTCACAACTAACTGCGCTGTTTACTAAAAAGCTTTAGCTGGTTTATCGAAGGCAGTTCGGGTTGTCTAAGTCTCTCTCTCAGTGCTGTTTCTTGTTAAGTTGTTACTTTCCAAAACATACGCAACTGCACCGCTTCGCTATTGCAAACTTTGCGTGAGATCCATCGTGTAGGCCATCTATGACGCCCTTAAGGCAGTCTGCGCTGAACTTCGTGCGAGATTAATTGCATTGTTGGCGGAGACTGTCAGCCATTAAGTGCGACCATGTTGTGAAAATTGAGATCCGCGGGCCGATCATTTCTTTCTTGTTCAACTCCACCTTCTGTATCTTCACACCTCGCTCTAATCCCCAGAACCGTGGAAATTCGCTTTGCGGCCTGAGCAGATGGGGCAAGGCCGCATCCTTTCTCTGGTTACCTCTTGGCAACGTGGAAGTTAGGGGTTTCCAAATTACATCACCCACTACCATCCTTGACCTGCTATGCTCTGGTAGAAAAAAGGGCAAGGATGTTGTTCTGAGGAATGTAATTGCGCAACCTGCTCTAAGGCAGCACGAACGGTCTGATCCAAAGGTGCAGCTGTCCTAAGCACAAAGAGTTGGATGACTTCTTCAAGGTAGAGCCTATGCCGGGAGACTTGCGCGAAAGTCTGGAAGAGATCACACGTTTCGACAACACCAAGTGCAGTGAAGAGGAAAGCACTAGAACTGGTGTAGTTGAAGAGCACCAGGTAGTCGTGGAGGAAAAGAACGTGAAAGAAGCTAGTGGCGAGAACAAGACTGGTGGCGGTAATGCAGGCGAAAACATAAACAAGTCGACAGATCCCGAGGTAGTAGAGGAGAAAGAGAATTTAGAAAAAGATCCTGCTACAACTTCATCCCAGACCAACGCCTACAAACGACCGTTGACCGCATCCGAAAAGGCGGCACAGCGTGCTAAGAAGCAAGAGCGCTTAAGAGCAAATGCGCGACGTCTTGCTGACTACACAAAACGCCAAATCAGTAAGATCGTAGCACGTGAGTCGCTGGAACTGCGATTACTGGCAGATCTGCTGTGGAAGTTCACAGTGGCATCTCAAGCGAATGGAGGAAGGAATCAGCTGGTCTTTAAACGGGATTTGACCTTCGTCTTTGACGAAAATCCGGAACCGTTGGTGCGAGCTAAACAGGTACTTAATTGTTTTTACTGGAAAGCGTAAGCGATCCTCTGTTGTTGATGTTGTAGCTGTACGACTTAATTATAGATGAGCAACTTGTTCGTCTTTTTCGTAGTATTCTTGAGTGTCGTGCCGTTCTGACTTGGAACTTACTATGAGATTTTGTTTTTAATGACAGACTACTAGGACTACAAGAATTTAACAATAGTTCTTCCCACTTGTTCTCAACTAAACTCAGGCCGTCGAAGTCCTTTCCTGGTTGTGGTTATACTCTAAGAACCAAACTGCGCGAAATTCATCATCCCTGATGCTTCTGGGCAGGAAAGTGGGCAACAATTGTAACAAGAGTCCGACTTTTCACGTACGGCACATCCAGCCACGTGATATTGAGGCCAACTTGGATCGTGCTGCGGCAATGAGGACGTTGGCGAGCTTTCGGTACGACTACTATTTCTAAGTCGTGTTTCTTGACGTAACAATTGCCCTTCTTGGACTGCATCAGAGTGGGCAATATGACCTATTAGGAGTTGTTCGATGAAAGTCTTCGACGTAGAAGGAATCTTCTCCACCGTTTATTCTGTGTTATTTCTCAAACAGTCACAAAATAAAATATACCACATTTCAATCTACAAAACTAAAATGAGCCGCATACCAATTAAATCTATTCTGCCGCGCGACTGCTGGGTACACTACTACTGCTAGTACAACAAATTATCTAGTAACCACATCTACAACGAACTCTACAGCTTGGAGTCCTCCATGGAATGGGAGTTGTTGGATGTGCAACCACGCAAATTTGAAGCTTACACGCGCAAAGCTCAGCTACGTCGTGTTGTGCACATCGAAAAACGTTTCTGCGAGAAACAGAAAGCTGGTCAAAGGCACACAGAAAAGGAAAAACGCGCAGCATTGGCTCAAGCTGTTGAGAGCGCACACCGTTTGTACGAACGTGCGAAGAGACAAGCGAAAGGATTGCCGGAAGGTACTTTTTTTGGTTTAGGCTATTATCAAAGTACCGGGTTAGGAAAGGGTTGCTGGGATTGAGCTAATATTTTTGAAAGCTTCATCTGGATCTAATGGTAGTAGTAGCTGCGTCTGCGGCAATTGTCGTTATGTTTAGGCTATTATACACAGATGCTCATGTTGTTGTCTTCAATGAAGATCAGGTTCAATTTTTTCGAGAAAAAAATTATTCTAAGATCCGATAAATTTGGTGAAAGTAGGTGATGCACACCAAGAGCAAATGAGCTGTGTTGAACATGAACTACTACTACATCCTTGTCTCAGGAAAAACAGCCGCAGAGGACAAGGACGCTTCCTCGTCGGCTTTTTCCGGGCGCAGCGGCATGGCTCCGTCCTGTCCCGGCAGTGGGCGCAGCCGCGCAGCGACGTCAGTTCACAAGTTTGTTGGGCCGCTGAGTGACGCAGTAGAGCCAGGCGCACACGACGAACGCGATCTCAAAGCAGTTTTGGGAAACTTTAAACCAACTTTGCAGTTATGGCCATCTTAAAGATATACTGGTGTTGTGACAATCACAATGATCTTTCTAGCAGTAAATCACCTGCGAAGGTAACAGGGTATAATGCAACTCATATAATATTATCCGCCTTGACTTGCTGCTTGTGAGTCTTCTCTACAGAGTGCTTGCATGGGTGGAAGTCCCCATGTACAAGCAATAGCATGAGCCTGAGTGATGTGTCGCCCTTCATGTTGTTGCTGCGCGAGAATTTCATTTACTGGTCCGTCCTTATTTACAAAATCACGTACAATAATTTGAATAATTTCAATCTTCCTCTTCTAACTTCCTTGACTTACCATTGCGGAAAGCGTGCCAAGCTAGCGATGAAAAAAGGGCTTCCGATCCATGGTAGTATGATCGCTGTTTGCGAGAAGTGGAACATCACGATTGATCACCTGGGTCCAAAATCGGCACCGAGCATCTACACAGTGTCTCAACTCAAAGTGCTGGAGGATTTGATCAAAATCCAGAACCGAAAGCGCCCAACGAGCGCTAAGAGCAGTCAGCACATTGCTCTGCTGCCAGACATATTGGAATCCGTGCGGGATTTATACATCAGGGCAAGGTAAAAATATTTTTGCAAACGTAACCGTACCGCTTCGCTGCTACATTCTTTGCGTGAGATCCATCGCGAATGCCATCTATGACGCCCTTAACAAGGCAGTCTGCACTGAACTTTGTGCGAGATTAATTGTATTGCATTGCATCTCGTCGAGCTTGATCACATTCGTGTTGGTGTCAAGAACGTGCTACAAATTTTTTCAATACCACGACCACGACCCAATGGTAATATTATCGCTTTCATCATTCAATATCAATACGAATACCATTACCACCTATGTATAACAGAGTAAGTAGTTTATAGCACGCATGGCGCATGGAGTGCATGGAGCGCAGAGCTTTAAGGGGCGCAAGAAGCTCCCCCTTTAGCTCCATGCTACTCCATGTGATCCATGCACTCCATGCCATGCGAGCCGTGAAACCTTATAAACTGCTCTGGTATAAAAATCAATACCTTGTAGCTTTCAGATTCATCACACAGGCGCGAAGTGACTGCACACCGTTGTGTTGGACTCAGTCTGGTTCCTGCTGGTCAGTTAAGTATGCTCAAAGCTCAAGCGCCGGCTATCTGCTACTGCATTGGCAGTCAGGGAGTCTCCACCTGGTTCTTTGCTCGCTTCCGCTTCTGGGCAGAGTATCATTTAAGGCTTTCCAAATTGCATCCCCCACTACCATCCCCGACCTTTTCTTTAGTAGAAAAAAAGGCCAGGGATGTTCTGAGGAATGTTATTCTGCCGCCTTTAAATCATATCGGATACATCGAGGCCACAAAGCTGTGGGCTGAATCCCGTGACTTTCGCTGGATTGCTGAAAATCAGGAACAAAGTATTTGCACCTACAATAAACAGGAGCTGGAAGACGGAGATGATACTTCATCTGTTTAAGGCAACGCAGACTGCATAAGCATCCGCAGCATCATCCTTGGTCCACTTACTTTTCAAGTAGACTAAGGCTCCAAGGATGGTCTCAGGGACGATGCCAGGCGGTACCTCTAATCTGTCGCGGCGTCACTTACTCCCAGTGGATCTCTCACCTTCCCGGTGGGCGCCTTCGACCAAGAAGATCCGAATTTGGATGGTGGGCGCAGTCTACGATCCACTTCTAGCGCAGCATCAAATGCGCATCGCCTAGAGTGGTCCCGTTCGATCGACTATGGAGAGTGGGCCGATCGAGACGCGAAAATTATGAAGAAAACAAAGAACTACTTGATGTACTTCGGTAGCCGTAGCTTTTTTTAGAACTAGAATTACTAGTATATATTTATATATAAAGTGCAAATAATTTCTAGTCCTGCTTTTCGAAGAAATGGGCGGTTGTTGCTAGGTTTTTTCATGCCAGCTAGCAATAGGACTAGAAGCGGGTCGATGTCATTCTCAAAGTGAGTAGAGACAGGATTTTTCGTATGAAACTACATTACCAGTGGGCGGGCTCTATTTTTTTCATTGGTCATCTTCAGCTTCATCTTGATAGCTGTGTATCAATGTATTCAATATCCACCTGAATCGCAATTATAATGGGTGATAATTATTTTTCAACATCTCTTCTCTAACACAAAAACGTGGGCTAAGCTCGTCACCTATCTCCGCTGTGCACAAAGTGCACCCGTGAATCCGCTAACGACCGACATACCCACAGACCGCTTCTCGGAGACATATTGTCGGTATTGCTTTTCTTGGTTAACGATAAAAATTTGTGGATCTGGTTCTTGAACTACGAGATCTCCAGTTCCAGTTCTAATTCTTGCTTGTACTTGTACATAGTAGAATAGTTTATAGACGGTGGGAAGGTGGGCACGCTGGGCCGCTAGGCGGCCACGCTTGGCACGGTGGGCGGCCCCTTGGCACACATGGGGGGCACGGTGGGCGCACGCTGGGCGCGTATGGCGTTGCCCCGCTGCTTCCGCCAATGTACAGGGCCGCAGACGTGGGCGGCGCGGCGCTGCGCTCCTTTGCGGAGTGGCCACCTTCTCGCTGCTTGCGGTGCTTCGCTGCTGTATGCAGTGCCGCCTGGGTGTGTAGAGTGCGGCGCAGCGCTGCTCTGTGCTCTGCTGCAATGTGCGTCCGGCGTTGCTGAGGGATATTCGCAGGCGGGCCAGTAGGTGGGCGCTCCGATTCGTATGCAGCTTGCTGCGGATCCAAGATGCATTCGCTTACTGTGCCGGAGGGCTTCAGAAATCGGCGCCCGAAGGGCGGCCTGATTTTTGACCCCCAGCCTCATGGTGGGCGCACGGTGGGCTAAATCTTTCGCAGAAGATCCACCTTGGGTCGCCCAGCGGCCCAGCGTGTCCACCGATCCAATTTTGGAGAGGGAGTAACCTTTTCTATTATAGACGCATCATTTACCTGGATTTTGATTTCCATTGAGCCACTGACTACCAGTACCACCCGCACCGTCTTGACCATCAACAACCCACCCCCCCCTACCCCACACAAGTAGACAACAATAGCCACATAAGGATAAGAGGCACCATAACATCATGACACTTAAACAGGTATGAAGTGCTAATTGATAGTGGTTACACTGAATCGCGTTGCGTATTGATGTTCCGTGTCGCGAGGACTTGGGAAGAATACGTCCGATGGGTCCAGGCACATCTCCATGACCACTATATTTATGGCTCAAAAGAACCCATCTCCACGTGAGTCCGGTTATTAAAAAGTACTGCGCTGGCAGTGACTGGAAGAGTCTCGAGCTGTTGTACAACTGAGGCAAGTTGTGCTAGGGCGCGCATTTTAACGGGATCTTCATGCATTCACGGGAAGATGGGTTAAGGCTAGCTCTAATACATGGGCAGTGATATTTCTGAGACATTCGTCACTGAACAGTGGTGGTACTACTACGTCAGGAGAAGTCGTGTCAGTCTTTGTCTTGATGTTAGAAAGGCAAAGGAATTAGAATTTTTGGAATTTTTAATTTTATCCTTCCGTAGTTAAAGAAGAGGCTTGAGCTTGTTCCTATAGATACTCGGAAGATGCCTCCATATGATCTGAAATTTCACTCCTCATAATTAGAAGGAGTTCGAAGGTGTTACTTACCTCAACCTCTAGTCTCACTTTTTAGTAGATGTTGATGGATCATTCTGCTCACATTCACAGAGAAATGGACCTACACATATACTAAATATTACTCTTTCCTCTTGACCATGACACAGGACTCAAAAGGAACACATGCGTGATTTCATGCGGCATAAGGGCGCAAAAGGAAGAGGACATCTACCGACCTCTGAAAGCAATGTCTATCGCAACTACGGAGTCCCGATCTCAGATTTGGAATGTTATGGCTTCTAGGTTTTGTAAGAATAACAACACTTTTGTTGAGCCTTCGCGGCAAGGAAGAGCACGACAACGACCACAAAAAAGACTCATTAAGTAGCCTGGATAGGCCGTTTGTTTCTACTCCTGTTTGCTTTTGGTTTCATTGTAGGGGTACATCTACTATTAAGTATAATAAGGTCCGAGAGTGAACTGGATCTCAGCTCACTCGCCAAAGGCCAAACTTTTGACCAAAGGCCAAACTTTTGAAAAATCTCAAATCTTTTGCAAAGCCCCAAACTTTTTGTCAAAGCCCAAATTTTTCCAAAACCCCAAAATTTTTGCCAAAGCCCAAACTTTTGAAAAGTCTCAAACTTTTTGCCAAAGCCCAAACTTTTTGCCAACGCCCAAACTTTTTGCCAAAGCCCAAACTTTTGCAAAACCTCAAACTTTTTGCCAAAGCCCAAACTTTTTGCCAAAGCCTAAACTTTCGCAAAGCCCCAAACTTTTCCCAAAAGCCCAAACTTTTCCCAAAGGCCCAAACTTTTTCCAAAAGCTCAAACGCTTCCTAAAGCCCAAACTTTTCGCCAAGCCCCAAACTTTTTCCAAATGCCCAAACCCTTCCCAAGTCCCCAACTTTGCTTTGCCCAAAAGCTCTAACTTTTTCCAAAGCCGAGCCCAAACTTTGCCCAAAAGCCCAGCGTAAAACAAACCCTCTCCAAAGCCGAGCCCAAACGCTGTCCAAACGGCAGCCACTGCCACAGCCACGGCACCAACCACGGCACTAGCCACGGCAACCAACGGCCACGGCCGCGGCACCAGCCACAGCCACAGCCACGGCACCAGCCACAGCCAGGGCACCAGCCACAGCCAGGGCACGAGCCACAGCC
>CAJINU010000012.1:550576-580385 GCA_905178165.1 Amoebophrya sp. A25
CCACCCACCACCACACCCACACACCCACGGGTGGGCTTTTCTACCCACAGCCCCACTCAGTTGCAGTTCCACCCGCGTATGGGTTTGCCCGCCCACAAACGTGCCGGGCGTGCTTGTTTCAAAGGCCTAACGACATGGCCAGCGACTTGTATGTAGCTGTATCTGTATCTTGGAGTTTCTTTCTCATCAAAATCGGAATCATTAAGAATACAAATTGGTCCCATGATAATGTCTGTGTCGTTATCATCTTCATCGCAAGCTCGTCCTCCTGGGGCACGAGGACCACCTTGACCTTTGTGTGCATGGATTATTTGGCTTCCACCTAGACCTCTGTCTCAACAACTCTCAGTAAAAATTGCTCAACATCAGGATTCGCAACAACTTACTTCTTCTACGAGCTTTTTAAGAAAGTAGACAGTGAGAGACAGGGAGACTGAAAGGCCTCGTCAATATTCAATTATAACATTAGGCAAGACGTAAAACAACGAGGTATCAGGACATAACAGATTGATGATTTTGATACAATCACTCTGACTCTTGCTAGTCCCCCTTCGTCGGCGCATTAGTAAGACTTTGTATGAACGGTGGCTGTAACTGCGACTACAGCATGCAGAAAAACACAAACAGCTCCTGTTCTTACTCCTCAACACCAGCTGGATGAAGATGACACGACACAAGGAGAAGGAGCACATCATCATCATCATCATCATCATCATCGAGAACACGACAAGGTGCTGTACCACTGTGATGAGTTGAGCAATAGTTGTGGATGACTGTGATCCTCATACAACACGATCAGGAGCGCCAGTCTGTCACGTACTAGCACGTTCAATTATGATGTCCTCGGGAAGTAGGAGTAGCCGTCAATCTGTCATTCTGAGGGCCGTCGCCGTGATCGGAGTAAGAAGACAAGAGGACTTAGAGCGTGAGCGAGCAACTCGTTACTATGCGTGTGTCTTCATGAATGGAGAGCGTGAGAGAGAAGAAAGAGTAGAGCAGAGTCATTGACTGTGGTATCTTGGTGAAGAGAGAGTAGAGCCAAAGCAGAGGGTGAGAGTAAGCAGGTGACAGTCATGGTCGCGAAGAGGAGGACGTCATGATCTGGTGAGAGTTAGAGAAACCCGAACAGGCGCAATCCCCGAGCAGTCATGACTGTGTACTAAACTTGAGCGGCATACATTTTAGCATTAGATGTGGACGACTAAGAGGACCACAGCAGGCAAGCCTATGATCTTCTGGTATTAGCATCGATTAAACTAGTCGTGGCCAACCTCTCGAAAGAACACGGATCCATTGGTTCGCAGGAATGTCTATTCTAACCAGAACAGCAACATCAAGCGCGAGGGCGAGTCTTAACTCAAAAACCAAAGCAGCACCAATAAGCATGCACAAGGTACGTAGCACAACTAGCTGGCACATGATACTTGATGGATGAAAACTAAGTTGGGGAATTAATTCACAACCTACTTACACATTTCTCCGAGATGATCCTCGACAAAGAAGAAGATGAGAATGCAGATACTTAGAGGACAATGTCAAGTTCCACTTTCCAGTAAAGCGCACAAGGAGTTGGGAACGAAATCCATCAGAAAAAAGGGCGCTTTTCGTAGAAGTGGGAAATCGTGTGATGTAGAAGGGGTAGAGGCAGCATAACGGAGCGAGGATGAGAGTACGAAATACATTATGCAGAATCGCAGAAGCATCCGGCGATCATACCGGGGAGCACAGTGCTGTGGTGTCTCTAAAGAAAAAATGATGATCAAACTGTAGCATCCATGCAAAGACTCGTGATGGACGGGTGAATTGATTGATCTTCTGAATGAACGGCAAGTAACACATTCTCTATGGCTGCGCGGAAGTATGAACAGTTGTAGTGCAACCAATTATAGGTATCGCTGGGTATTGAGAATAAAGCTTCACTCATCGTCATCAACATGCTGCACATCAACACCGCAGCAACATACACGGTGCCGGATCGGCTAGTAGGAATAAAGCTTACCGAAGGGTTAAGGGGTTGATTCTCAGGCTCATCATGTCTTCATGTCGAAAAAATAATAGGTGTTTATGTTTGCAAAAATATGAAGGAGGATGAAATGCTCACTCGTATGTGTAGTAGTTTGCAGAATGATGGCCGCACCTGAACATTACCATTCCGAAGGTGGTCGAACTCAAACCTCGATTGTCTTCAATAAAAAGGGATCAGAAGGACGCAAGTTTCAAATTTTCATCATGGTTTCCGAAGTGTCGTAACACCACTGCAAGAAGATGACGCTGGACGCCCTGGTACCAGGATCGTAAAATAGCGTGGCAGAAGATGGACCTTCTTGCACCGCAGAATTTCTTGCAGTCAGATAGGCTGGACGCTTCCCGCCAGAGAAAAGAGCCTTCCTCGCATACCTGTAGAAGTGCTCCGCTGTCCACTTTTGGAATTTACTGAGAGCCAGATAGACAGCACACAGGTTTTCAGGATCTTCCCGCTATGCCCAGTCCGATGTCTGGCCTCGTCAGCGTCTCATCGACTAGCCTCTTTACGTGTTGATCGTTGCCTGGTATTAGCGGCTGTAAGTTGACCGATCTAGCTCGCATCTCTGGTGCTCTCTTCTCCCTTAAAAAGGTCATAGACATGCTCTTAGATCATAGGTCAACTTCATCCAGCCCTTCTTAATGGTAGTTTTCCACACTCGTGCGGGAGGTAATCCATGAGATTGGCGCCCTTCATTTCGTGCGACCAGTTCATGCTGTAGGCAGTGTGCATGCAGTCGCCGTTTGGACAGCATCGTCGCGCGATCTCGTGGAATGCGCTCGGCTTCATGTAATCGAAGACGTTGCTCCAGCTCATAGAGTATGGATTGAGGCCACTGATTTTGCGAATCAGCGCATCATTCTTCGGACCAATCGCGTCACAAATTAGCTCGATCGAAAAACGTGTTCTATCTTGGAACGCGACGCACAGTATTCTTGATTCCCGACTCAACCAGCTGCTTGAAGAGTGTAACTATGTCAGCGGCACTACGGCACTTCTCCGTTTCCGCATTCGATGGATGTGAGGGCACACCACGCGAAGTTATATCGTCAACGTAGTTGGCACCAGCACCGTTGAGCGCAAAGTAGATCAACTCCTCGATGCCCACAGTCCCAAGTGCACTTCCGGATTCAATCGGTGGAGCCCAGTGTGGGACATTCCACATCACCACACTTCCCAGTTCCGGCTGTTCGTGGTCATGGAGTAACAAGTCGCCGGTCAGCCGATATTGCAAAATCGCCACTCTGTCGACTTGACGCCTATAACTGGCGACACATTACAAAAATCGTTCCGGGGTTTTCGACATCTGCACACTCCACCAAGCTAGACGAGCTTCTTCAACTGATAGAATCTCATTGAAGATGTAGTTGGTGTTACTACTCTCTACTGAAATGGAGTTGTCTTCTTCATCATCTTCATCTTGTTCTCCAAACTGACTGCTAAGATTTGGACTTCCTGCGGTACAATTGCAGACGCTATCCCAATGACGAATATACTCGAAAACCGCTTGTTCTTTTTCCGGCACGAAACTAAGATTTCCCGGCTTGATTTCTTTGATCGCTTCTTCATGAAGCACTACTACTTCCCACCTACCTTTTGAGGCATTGAAATTGCGAAGTCGTCCTGATTTTCCATTCAGACGCCTCACGGTCTCATTTTTGAGTCCTTCGATTCGCACTCTGTCGCCGATTGACAGTTCACTACTACTTTTGATGTCTGACGCTGCAGAGGAAGTAGCCACCATGACCTTGCTGTTTACAACTTGTTCACAACTGCTCGTGACCTCTTTCAAATTTTCCACCTTGATGATCTTCTTCAAATCCTTGCCGTTGATTTTGACTTGCACCCTTCCGTCACCGACAATATTGAAAACCTTCACGCGACTTCCGTTCAGCGCCTTCCCAGCTTCGCTTTCTGCTTAGAGCCAAAAATGTAAAAGTGTATAATAGTACGACTACGACATCAAAGAAGATATCATGATCATGATGATACTCATTTCTGGGGTATGAGAACTTCTTCTATATCGACGACGCGCTGGTGCTGCTGCTGGATTTTTCAATATCTTAAAGTTATACTTACAGCGTCGAACTAGAATCGTGGTCTAATAATGCTATGTCGGGAAGAAGAAAGTAGTAGTAGCCGTGATTTACATCGAGTACTATAGGCATAATGTAATCCGAAAATCTCCGCCGATCCGCCTTTCAGGAGGAGGACACTTCGCACAGTGGTCCGAAAACTCTGGAGGCAATCTCTAGTCCACGTAGAGGAAAACCAGACTTGGAGAACGTGCGCAATCGGAATGGAGTGGTCAAGCAACATTGCCGCTACAATTTTCGTCTTCGCGACAGAGTAAGGACTCGAGTCCACTCCGACAAATTTGAACCACCGCAGCGATTCAGCACCGACACCAGTCGACTCGAAGCCCGTCTTGATGATACACATGAGATCGTTGAACCCGACTGCAACATGAGTACTGTTCCATGACAGAAAGCCCCCCTTTCTCGAAGGACAATTACTGAAATTCGATCGCAAGTCGGCAGTGTAGGGAAGCTCTCTCTCGCTTGCCTCCTCTGGAAGTTGTTCCTTCCAATCTAGAATTTCTGCTGTAGGATGTTTCGCCATGTGGTGAACAGGATACAGAGAGTTCCACCGCCGTGCGACATCTGCCGGGGAGTAGGCCGGCAAATCTGGACTCAGCAGTTGTCGATTCGTCCAATGGGTGTCGAGTTTTGCCCATAGATTGATCCGCGCGAAGTGATGTGCAGTCTCCAGCGCCGCTTTGCACAACTGCTGATGGGATGGAGAGAAGCCAGGTGGAAAAACTTGGAATTCTTCCGCAAGATTGGCGACCTGTAAAGCCTCGATTTTCGCTCGAGACGGAGAAAGAGTCTCTGCGAGGCGATATACTTGCGTTTGCTGCACAAGATACTCCGTGATCGCAACACCATCGAAGGAGTACGCTGGCTTTTCTACTGTTTGATGTTTTGCTGTTGAATCGCCAACTACCGCGTCTACTTTGAGCTTCTCGACTGCAAGAGGACCCACTTCGTCAGGGGTCAGTAGAACCGAAGGACAATGAGCATCTTCAACTTCCATCTTGTTTATTCTGATCATGCTTGACTCCACAACATCTCTCTGTGTATCTATGTAAAGAAAACGCACGAAACTGTTGCAGCATGCATTAAATCGTTGGATGAGTTTCGAGAGGACAACATCCTCCCATGAACACAGAAGTAAAACAAATAACCCGTCTGGGGTCGCGAATATTACCCGCCCATTTGGCGTGTCTGAGGGACATACATCTCGACGGTCAGTCTTTGTTTGCGTTTTTCCTTTGTTTTCGTGATGTTTTTTCGCGGTTCCGGTTCATTTACATTTTCATTGCGGATCTGTGTTTCTATGGTAAAGGACCATCCACTGTAGCGAACGGTGTCCTCACGATTGTAGTGATGTGTGTGTGTCGTGTGTTTTTCTACTTACAAGTTAGTAAAAATTGGTCTCTCGCGCTGAACCTGAAGCTGAACCATACTATTTTTAGGTACTAAGCGAGAGCGAGTGTAGGTGTACAACGTTCAAATCCATGTCCTTCGATCACGTCGACGTCATAGTGTTTCCTTCTTTGCGTGCTTTGTAGTTACAAGAACCTCGTCCGAGCTGATTGTAGGCCTTCCCCCTCCAAGAACTGCTGGCTTCTCTTTCTCAGTACAGCGTGACGATTTCTTCCATCACACTGGGATGCAGAGCCATCGTGAGGTCCAAATCGCGCTTTGTTATGCCCTTTTGCATCGCAATTCCGAGAGATTGGACGATTTCTGCAGCTGCCTCCGTACAGATGTGAGCTCCGACCAGCTGCATCGCGTCTGCGTTTCCCGGACTGCGCCTGGACTTCTTGAAAACCAGCTTGACACTATTAGAGGGAGGAAACAGAGAAAGAGAAAGACAAGGACTAGGGAGATGCGCTGGTGAGGTATAGAGTAGAGTGTCGCTTTGAACAAGATGAACGCCATCTACTTGTAAAACCTCGTTTCTTTGATAATTGTGGTGGAGCCGACCTAACTAGAAAAAAGACAGACCAGAGAGACAGAGGAAGATATAAAAGAGAAAAGGGGAACTATCAACAAGTATCCCAAAGTATCCTGCTAACTGCTAAAACTAACTAAGCGCCGGCGCTATCGTCGTCCTGTCAGCCCCATAGGTCTCACCTTCAAAGGCAGGCCGGAGCCCTGTGCAAACGCCTCGTTTCTTTGATAATTTCAATTTCTTTCATAAGAAAAGCGACTTCTTTTTCTTCTGGCTTCAACGCCCACTGCTGCAACGGCGGAAAGACTGGCTTCTTGATGACTACATTTTTCTTCCCAAATTGCGTAATCGCTTGCTCTTCCGTTAGCCCGCAGACGCCGCATTCTGGCAAGGCAAAGATCGCACTACTGTACATCTGGAAAGAGCGTTCCGTAATCGCAAAATCGCCCTTGCCGTACAACATGTCAATTAGTTGTCGTCCTTGTGCGATGGCAACAGGGGTGAGCTGAATCAAGTCATTCACATCACCAAGTGCAAAGACTGAAGGATTGGACTTACTCTGGTACAGAGTGATCTGCTGTTGGGAGGATTCCGCTCCGGGAACGGCAGCAGAGGACTCAGTTCCCTCAGCATTTTTACCTTTTCCCTTCCCTTTCTTGCCTTTTCCCTTGCCCTTTCTTCCTTTACCTTTGCCATCTTTGCCATCGTTGGCAGTGGTGCTGACCGGTTCCGTTCCGTCAGCAGATGGCTGCGGCTTATTCACCATGCTATTATGCACATCTGCGTAGGTGTGAATCGAGACCGCGCCCTCCGGACTCAAGGCAATGCTGCCAGCTTCGCAGCCCAAACCACTAGTGTTTGCCTTTCGTCCTACTGCCTGAAGCACTGCGTCGTACACTTTTTCGGTCTTGTCCTTGAAGGTGACGCGAATCTGACCCTTGGCTCTGCCACTCTTGGCTGAGTGTGAAGTGAATGCGTTCAAAAATATGAAGGGGTTCACATCACGATGAAAAGATGATGATGTTGTTTGAGATCATGAGATGAGTACGCGAAGGTTATTGGTAAATATTAAGCTCTACTGGTTGAACAGCACGAATCATTCTGAATCAGCTTGATGCCTGAAAGAATGTTATACCGCACACGAAGATCAAAAATTGCACTAGATACCGGTGAACTGCTTCCTCTCGAATTTCTTTCCATCGTCCGTGCTAAAGGGCGTCTGCTGTTTCAATTCTTCGAATTTTTCAGGTTCCGTGTTGATCTTGATGTTCACTCCACGCTTGATCAATTCTCCTTGCAAGTGACTGCGCAGCTCGTCATCAAACCCTCGCAACACCACGTCTCGTCGAATGACAATATCCACTTCGCATCCAAACGCGTTCAAAATGCCCGCCAACTCGACTGCAATGTAGCCACCGCCGAAAATGCAACATGTTTTAGGCAACCGTTCCCAATCTGCGAAAAATTCCAAGCTCGTAGAGCACAAGTCCGATCCTGGCTGGGGCATGCGGGAAGCACTGCTGCCGGTTGCCACAATGATGCGTTCTGCAGTGTAGTTGCCGACGTGGAGAGGCAATTGCGGTCCGTGGTTCATGACGGCGTAGACAGCGCGAGAGTCGTGGCTTAAAGGAGTCCACGCATCCACTGCCTCCGTCTCAACTTTCGAGTCTTTGTTCTGGTTCTGACCCTTCTTTTAGAGGTAGGTTTTTGGTGCTCGCTTACCCCGCTTTTTGTGCCTTTCTCCCTTAGGAGAGGCACGATCACGAAAAGCAGTAAGAAAAGCACCTTTAACCTACCCTTAATTCTTTTTTCCATTGTTCCCTCCATCTCCATCCAGATCGCTTTGACCATGCCAGGTTTTCACCGAAATGTCGTTTGGTCCCGTGAAAAAAGCTGTTCCGCGGACCACCTCAACTCCAGCTTTATCCAAATTCGTCTTGTGGATGCCGTTGAGGCGCGCGACGTAAGCACGGACATTCTTCATCGTCTCCGAGAACTTCATATGCACACTGCTGTGCAGGCTCTCATTCGTGGCGCCACACCTGTAGTTGTCGTGGTTAAAAAGTTTGTGATTCTGGCACTGGCTGAGGTAGTGATCCTGGTGGTAATCAAACAACATAGTCCAAGTCCTTCGACGCTTGTTTTCTTGCGGATCTATCACGTCAACAACCTACAAGCAGGTGTACGTGTACTAGGAGATGTTGCTCGTCCCACGACAGAAAGACGTACAACTACTTACAAAATGCAAATAGCCCTTCCGATCATCAATCTACCATGCAACGGGCAGTGGTTTCCAAAAAATCCGAATGAAGATATTCAAAAATTCGGTTTCCCAAAAATTCTACCATCCCATCCTTTCTGCTTGTAGACATTTGTGTTTGAATTCGGCCGCTGTGTGCAGCATCTTCTTCGGAACACACCCCACCGTGACACACGTTCCTCCAATATAGGCATTCTCCACAATCATCACTCGCTTGTTGAACTTCTGCGCCGCTCGCTTCGCTGCTGCTAAGCCGCCAGAACCTGCGCCGATCACGATCAAATCGTAATGATTTTGATTTTTCGTAGTCGCAGAAGAAGAACTCGATGGCGCGGCAACATTTTTGGCTCCACTGGCAGGAGCACTTGCACCACTGGCAGGAACAGAGGCTACTCCGCTTGAAGGTGGTCCCGCGGAGGATGCGGTAGAAGTAGATGGGACTACCTGACCAGCGATGGCCTCAACCATCTTTTTGCCTCGGCCACGCGCCATTTTTCCTCGCTATAATTGAGGCTGAACGTTGAGACCAGGACTCGAATCTAGAAGGACGAAGCAATGCAATGAATAGAAAAAATAACCTAAACCTTCCAAGGAAGTTAGTATCTATGTATAAGTGGTCGATGCTGCACAAAGTAGCTCCAGATCTTAATACATCAAGAGTTCTCGTCTCCTGGTGCGTGCGCTCACTGCTCTGCGAAACTACTACTTTTTAAAAATGTCACGAAAAGCAAAAAGCTTGAATCAAAGCAAAAAGATGATGAAGCAAAAACGTGATGTTGGTATTCTTGATTTTGATACCTATCAGAGATGAGGGTCCGAAAATCCTAAAACAGAAGCGGATACAGATATACCGCAAAGCAGGGACCGAAAACCTGAGGGTGAATAGAAGACGGGAAGTGGGAATTGGAAACTCAAACTTTTACATTTTCAAGTCTGTCACTCTTCGTCCTCAACATTTACTTTATATATCTATTTCTTAGACTGCTACGACTGCTGCTCTCAAACTCAATGAAGATACACCGCTATAGACGTCCTTCTTGACAAACGATGCTGGATTGCATCCGAAGGGACACTGAGATGGTGATCTCTCATCCAACAACATGCTCGTCAAAGTGATGCAACTCCTCTCTCCCTCTCGTTTAAAAATGGAAGTTTGCTTTTACCTCGAGAACGCGGTAATGCGTGCTGTGCTTGAACATGAACTCTGAGCACGAACACGTGATCCAAGATCGCACAATTTTTTTCGTGATCCAACAATCTAGGATAAGGTGGATCTGAAGTCAGATCATACTACAGAAACAGGATCTAGTTCAAGATGCCCAGTGACGGTGAGTGAAAAACCATCTACCAGGTCGTTGCTCACGAGAAGGCTCTGATCTCTTCGTGGTGGCGCTGCAGTTGCTGGTAATCTATTCTCTACTCGCTGAGTCAAAAACCATGCAGGTCATGGATGTAGCACTTTTCGCAGGGAGATGAATTATATGAAGTTGTGTTAGTAACCACTAATACCCTGTAAAAATAAGTATGACTGTGTTGCTCTCTCGTAAATTGAAAATGAAACTCTTCACTGGTCAAAGACGCCAAGCAGAACTGCTCCACTCTATAATCCGGTGGAAGAAGACTGCAAAAAAATTCTTCTCAAAAGCAGAGGAACTTTGGCTTTGCTGCTTTTCTTACTTTTCATTTTGTTCTCGTCCTCCGCCTTAAATGCTTTCGTTTTCTTCGAGGACTGCAACGAACTCAAATACCGTTGAAGACAGCATCCTCGTACGAGCATCCCTCGAAACGAAGGGCTAGGAGTTCTTTCGAGCCAAGGCTTCAGGAATTGGAACATTCTCCTAGTAGAACAAGTAGTTTGCTCTCCCTCATGATCTACTTCTGTATTTGCTGCATCTGCTCCATGTCCAAAAACCACTAGCCAAATTTTTTCGTGTGGCCTACACGAATTCGTGACCCGTGGACACCTTGGAGTTGGAACTGCTGCATTGGTGTTGCACGAGCTAGAGGTGGCACCTCCGTTGCTACTGCTCACTCCTGGTTCCCCAATGCTACTGCCACCACCTCCATTACCATTGCCAACTGTGCTAACTTCGAAACTCGAGCTCGACCCAGCACCCGCAGCACAGGCACTGCCAGGAGTGCTACCAACACTACTTGTTGGTGATAACGTACTGCTATCAGACGGTGACCTAGATCCTCGACCGCCCCTTTCCTCTCCTACTGGAAGAGAACTACGACCAGCCGAACCTCCAGCAGACCGAAAACTTTGTTCTGCTTCTGTTGAGACTCCTCGTCCTGTAGAAGTACCAATGGGCGCTCCTAACGAGAATAGCATCGGTAGATGTACTGAACTTGCTTGCTCCATCTCTTCTTGCGTCAATTGCTCTTCTTCTACAGGAGCTTCTCCTGCACTGACATCGATATTCTGATAGTACAGACTATCGATATCTTCGGCAGACACCCAACTTTGGCCAACAGCATCTAACAAAGCCTCACCAGCTACAAAAAGCACATCTCTTGCATTCACCATCGCACGATGTAATTGTGATCGACGAGTCTCTTGTTCGAGAACTACCTGCTGTGCAGAAGCAGGTGTTGTAACTTCTGTCGCGTGTCCTGCTTGTCTCTGTTCGCCTCCAACAGCACCAGCAGGCTGACCAGCACCCCTGCTACCAGGAGCTGCAGACGAGTTATTTGCAGCTGAGTCAACATCAACGCTTCTTGTGTCACTGGTAGATGCGCTTGCGCTTGCCGATGCCGGCACGCGTCCTCCACTCAGTGAATCACGATAAGCTAGGTGAGCTACCAAATCAAGGTGCTCTGTACCGCTCCGAAACTGTTGCTCGAAAGGGAAAGGGTCGTGAGGATTTGTAAAAAGTCCCAAGGTCGGTCCGAAAATCCCAGTCCACCCTGTAGTTTCAGAGCTAGAAGTGGCCTCTTGTTCTTGCGGAGAAGTTACTGTGCTAGAGCTAGACGCTGAGGTGGGGGACGTCGCTCCAGAGGATGACGACGCAAAGGATGACGACGAAGAGGATGTACTACTGTTTGTATGTCCGTCCTCCGTCATGATATGTACCTCAACTACGCCTCCCTGCTCTTCTCCTGCTACTCCAGCAGAAGTAAAAATGTCGTGTACAACGCCGCTTTGCTCCACCTCCTCTTCCTCCACTTCTTCGGATGAATCTCCCTCAGAATCTGATTCTGCATCTACCCCTGCCAAAAAGGCCTGTTGAAGTTGTCGATGTCGATGTGTAAAAAACAATGCTCCTCGTGGTCCACCGACATTTGCATTTGTTCCTAGCGTAGAAGTAGAAGTGTAAGAAGTCGAAGATGTTGAAGGGGCTGCTTTTGTGGATTTCTTCATGCGTATCATCGAGCATGGAGTAGAAGTAAGATCAAAATCTTTAAGATCTGTTGCATCTTCGAGCCCCTTCTTGGTGTGACCCTTTGCTAGACCGTTTGCTTGAGGTTGACAACAGCTACAGGGCATAAGACGCGCCGTATCTGACACCCCAAGGCCCATTTTATGCGAGAGAGCTTTTCGTAGGTCTGCCCGTCTTCGAGTGTTCATCCTCGCTTTTGAATCTCGTTGCGCTCCCATAGCAGCAGCCATGTTACTCAGCAGCGCTCTGCTGCGTCTGTTAGGGGTAGGCTTTTGGTGTTCGTTTATCCCGTTCGTTATGCCTTTCCCCCTTCCGGTAGGCAAAATGAACGGTAACAAGATGAACACCTTTAACCTACCCTTAAGTCTGAGAATAAATCCAGATCTACAATCTAAGGCACTAGAAGGTGAACGAGAATCGATGCTCGTCTCTGCTGTGCTTTCTCCTCGAGCTTGACCTTGACCAGCTTGTCGTGCGACGTCATTGACAAGATCATGAGGACGAGCCTCATTCTCCAAGCCCAATAGCATCGATGCTTCCACCACAGCGTCGTCTTCAAAGTGGTCTCCGTACTCGATACCCGCAGCTACTGCATCCTCGCCAGTCAGATGAACTTCATCCAGGACCAGGTCCTCTATAACTACAACAGGGCTGCTCCCAACATCTTCTTCGAGTGGCACCCGACACGTCGGACAAGCCTCTACTGCAATGTCATCGTCTCTATTACTAGCGCATCTTGTGCGGCAGCGTCGGCACAGAAAGTGGCCACACGGTAGAACTACGAAGGTGGCTACTTCATCATCTCGCTTTCGCTCCTTCTCGAGGTGAACACCCTTTCGTCTACTTCTTCGCTTTCTGCGTTCCTCCAGTTTTTCACCCACACTTTCATGGCAAACAGGACACGAGAGGCCTTGAAGTAACCTGTAGCCGCTAGGGTCCCGTATCTTGTTTATTCTTCCAGCAGTTCCACGGACTCCACGTCCAGATCCACTAGAAAGTGCAGCAAGCTCGAGCTCGTCCTGCTTTAATGTGATGGTCTCAATACGTCTACTTCCCTCTCTCACACCACTCGAGGAGGGTCCAAGTATAACTGCATCTGCCAACAGCGAAGTCAATTCTCTGAAGACCGTCTGCAAATCCTCAGGCGAAGCTCGAGAAAGCAATGACGAGTCACAAGCGCAAGTTTCTTCAGAATGAAGCCCACGACCTCCATATTCGTGGCTGCTTAGCTCCTCGTGGTCCATTCCTTCCACCGTGTAACTGCTAGCACTATCCCTCTTTGGTTTTCCAGGAGCAGCTCCATCGTCTTTCCTCACCCCACGCCATCTCTTTACGCCCAGAAGATCCCTTACCAACCCTCGCATTTTTCGCGTCCTTCTGCTACAGCGGGAACGTAGCCAGCCCTTCACTGGTTCTACTGCAGTTTAGAGGTACGGAAAGCCCATCTTTTAGAACATCTTTATTCAGCGGCCTATTGCAGCAACAAGGAAGAGACTAAAAGATGGCGTAAAATAAAGATGGGTTCTTGACGGTACCCATAAGCTGTGTAAAGAACTGTGGCTCCACTTATACAGCCCATTGTTGCGGGAAAAGTGAACATCGCAAACTCCAAAAGTCTCCAACCGTGTGCATGCCAATTGAAGAGAGACGAAGTTGGGCTTGTAGGAATAGGAAAGTCTTTTGTTCGGGAGGATGCATCAACTGTTGCACTTCTTTCGCCTGTAGGGCTACCACTTCCACTAGTATTTCCTGAATGCGGAAGAAACGGACAAGGAGGTGACGCACACTGTCCAATCATGTTTGTGTTACAACTGTTACGTAGAAGCGCTTCTGGTACTGATGCAACTGGTTGTTGTACAAATTTCAGCGCTTCTCGTATGTCTTCTTCTTTATTCGCCACTAGTGGCCCTAGGCCTAGAGCTTGAACCTGGCTCCAAATTTGGTCCTGTTTCCACATTTCGTCTCCAATTTCTTGCTGCTCATGTGCGATTACAGGGTCAGCCGTACTGCTACTTGATGAAGATGCACTCGCCGTAGTCGTGGTTCCCCACCTGGGTGGCTCCTCCAAAGCGATCATGCGGAGGAGCACTGCATCTGCATAGGCACCAACACAAATCGGAATCACCGGTATGATGGCAAATTTAGAGCTTGCCCAAATTCAGCTCCACCGACTGCATCTCTCTAGTGTTTTCCCATTCCCCTCGAAAACAGGTCTAATTAAGATGCCTTCCAAAGTAAAAATAAAATGAACTAAGGCATTAAAAACTATTAAGGCTTAAGCCTTAACTAGTGCGCCCAACATGACATTGTCAAACAAGTTTCCACAAGCATACGCTGTAAGTAGAAGGGGTTTTCTAAGCGACAAAGCGGCTTGGCGGAGAGATGAGGTACGCCAGCAGTGAGAGTGGTTCTCTCTCAAAAATATGGAGCCGCGACCTCGTCTACGGAGACAGCAGGAGCTGCGAGTTGTTTTCTCTTCATCGCCGTCATGCGTGTCGGCTACTCGCTGCTCAGGCTCGTCCCCTTGTAGCCCAATTGCCGTCCCTCCTTCGCTCCCCCTGGCTATCCCACAAATAAACCCACTGGCGCTTTCCGAGCCCGGCGTATGACTCCTCCGTACTGCCTTAGCAGGTTCAAAAAAGACAGGAGATGAATCGCCGCCAGACGTAGAAAAAATCAGTCCAACTTCATCGCTCTGGCCTTCAGTGAGCCATACATCCAGCTTCACCTCTCTTCCGCTTGTGTTGGGTAGCGCACCCTCGTCTGGCCCATCTGGATTAGAGAATACCTCAAAAATGACCTCGATCGGCACTTGAGAATTACCACCACGCCCAGACCTCTTCGCTTCCTCATCATGTACGCTTACAGAGCCCCGGCACGAGCTACTTCTACTTAGTCGGTTCGAGGTCCGTGGGTCATCCCGTCCACTAGTTTCAACACCTCGTCCACCAGATCCATCTTCGATCCTCACTTCCGGGGGAATTGCCGCGCCCTCTGAATCCTCCAAACTACAACAAGACACTTTCATCTCAATCTCATCCAAAAGAAGCAACCCCTTCATTTCCCTCAACAGCTTGGCTCTCGGTCTCACCACATTGCGCAGTCGCTGCCAGTCTGGTGAAAGTAGGCTTTTCCTCGATATCGAGGCTCGAGGTTGTTCTTCGGAAAAGGTATCGCTTCCGTCCAAAGACTGCTGAACGAACTTCCTTGCGGCGTCCCATTTTCGCTTTGCTCGTCTTGCCAGCGGTGTATCTGTTCGTAACCCGATTGCTGTTCTTCTAGTCGTTCTTGTATCTCGTCCTTTGTAACACGATTCATCTTGTGAACTACTAGTACAACTTGTACTACCATTTACAGCATTCCGTAAAATGCTCTTGATCACACGTCGCAACGGTCCACGCCTGATTCTTTCGCCGCAGTCTTTGTCTTGAGCGAGGAGCTTTGTTGCTGCCAAGAGTTCCCGAGGAGAGGAACTTCTCAGTGAAGCCCCAGGCGAAGCAACATGCTGCGTCGACTTAGCTATTGAATCCGCAACGAAGCCAAGAAGCGCTACGCAGCAGAGTGTAGCCATAAACGATGCAGATCCAAACCCACCACGTGATACAGAAGGTCCACATCCAGCGCGAGAAATCCGCGACACCATCACTGTCCTCTTTGTCGTCATTTATACGTCAAGTACACGAAAGCGTCAACTGTCGTTGTCCTTCTCATTCTTTTCGTAGTACTATTGGCAGTGGTCGATTATACTTATTTTACTCTCTACCTCATGGGAGCACGCGTGCGTCGACTACGCCGACCTACACAGCAACCAAAAGGTGGTCTCAAGACTCCTCGCTTTCACTTGCAAAAAATAAACACTTGCTTCACGAAGAACCCCACACAAACTGAGCAAAAACAGGAAAAGTGATGTATCATAGGTATAGTCCGCAAACAGCGACCCAAGAGCAACTCATGGTCATACCGACGAGAGCACCAGCGAACAAAGTACGTGTGTCACTTATATCGAGGTTCTCCAAATGTACATCGATCTCTATTTTTGTGAACAATCTAAATCTTTTCAGCACGTGGTAAGCCTAACCATCGCGCAAGAAGTGGAACTTTTTACTCCTTGGCTTGATCATCAAACTTGTTCCACGTTGCTGTTCCACACCTGAAAAAGACTGCAGACTTGTAACGCTACCAAAAGCCTGCTTATTCCTGGCCTATCATGGAGAGAAGATAAAGTTTTGGATTGATTTTAGAGGAATGCAGATGCAGGCAGACGTCTACTATAACACCAGATGACTTGTTCTCGCTCTGCTCTCGATTCGAAGGAAATGGGGCACGGTCGGCGTCAAAATATGTATCAGTGTTTATGGAGGAAACCGAGCAGGAGAACTGTTGCTGATCCAGGTTGGTAAATGCCGGGACAGACGCGAATTGTCAAACAGTTCACGAGGTAAAACATCTTGTTCCTCAGACGGAAACAGAAATCTTTGGAAGATCGGCTTTTCCGCGCGAACACCCTGACCCACACTACTGTTCGTACACTAAACATGGGAACTAACACAGGGCTGCTCCCCTCCAGCAGCAACAGCATCTAAGATGTAGATGCTGTCGCAACGAAGTTCATTTTGACCGTTCGTCACTTCTCTCTCAACCGACGCTCGCCACGTGAAATAGTCCAGGAGACGGATCCAAAGCAATTCATGTTAAAAGATAAAGATTCCTTTTCAACATTGTTGAGATTCACCCCCTAGACCCCCCTGTTGTGCAGACTGCCTAAAGCTCGCAAACAGCTCGATTCGTCTTCCGATCGGCTGATGCCACTTCAATCTCATGGTGGTTCTTCTTGTTCTTCACATTTAGAAAAGCAAAAGCCCACGTTTACGCTTCATCTTCTGTTTGGGCGCTCCTCTGCATCTTCTCAGTTATTAGCAGCACAGGCACATCAGCTTTCAGGCTCCTTGTACCCAGGCAGGTTAGTATACCTCCGTCAGGCTGCTCCTGCAAAACTACTAGTCCCTGAGGAGAGTGACCTTCAAAAAAAGGTCTCAACATATTGTCACATCCGCAAGAGTTCTCATCTTCAACATGAAATGTCTGATCATGTCCATTATGTTGTGAAAAAGAGCAGGCTCTTAGGCAGTCGCTTTACTTCTTGTCTTTCTTCTTCTTGCTCTGGACGGGGGCTTCATCTTCCTTCTTCAGCTTCTCCTTCTCCATGAGGACCTGCTTCACGCATCGCTGTTCCTCAATCAAGAAAGCACGGACGACGCTGTTGTAGTAGTGTTGAGTGTGTGTACTAGATGGGAGGAGTTGAGAAGTGCAGATGTATTTCAGGAGACCACGAGGAGTAGATCAAGCGATTTTTAGGAGGAAATGTAGCACACATGATCAGGATAAATGCAGATTTACAACTTCACAGACTTGTTCCCTAGGAACTCATTTTGACCTACAAAAACTACATCTCCAGAAAACAACATGAACATACGAGATTCATCACAAGCAAATCTAAATAAGTCTATAAAGGTACCGCTGACGGACAGCTCCGGCGGACAGGGTACCACCATAGGCGCGGGAGACTTTACGAGAGCGCTTGCGCAGAGTCTTGTATCCGTGAGGACGGAGAGTCGGGATACCAGCCAAAGGCTTTCCGGTGTCACCGCACTTCGGCTTGCTCGCCTTCTTCTTGACGATCTGTTAAGATGTTCGTGGTTCGAGCTTAGAAGTTGGGTTTGTTTGTGATGGTTTAGGATTGTAGGTTTGAGTATGATGGTTTCAGGTCGAGGTTAGGAGAACGTCAAATTTAGATTACAGAGTCGAGATTCTTAGAGTGATAAGAATCTAGATAGCTGCGCTCTTATTGCTGTGGGAGAAAACACCTAGCTCGGCGGGAGGACAGACAGTTAAAGAGCTAAAATTTAGATTTCCAAATTTGCGATTAGAACTGCAATTGAAGTGAGTATACCTGGTAAGTCAATCGACCACCGGGAGTCTTCAAGAAGCGGTGTTTGTTGGACTTGGTGTTCCAAGACACGTGGCGAGAGTAAGTCTGACGCTGCACCATTTTCAACGGCTTAGTGACTCTCTAATCTCAGAGATTATACGAGCGGTCCTTCAGGTTCCCTGTTATTAGTAGGCGATAGAGGCGAGGTTTATGGTTATATCGTTGTAGATGAGAAAAATTCAACGTTATTTGGAGTGGAGATTTAGATGTGAAAGTAATGCGGATAGCGTGAAGGTGAGCAGATCGATGCGTAGTGTCGTTGGGTGGACTTTGGATGAGCTTAGCGATCAATGGAAATCCGATAATTGTATCATAATTTTGATGCAGAGCTTGATCAGTTCGGTTCTTTCGTTTTAGATTTAGAGACACGCGAGACTCGATCAGGATCTTTGCAAGAGGGTATTCCAGCAGGATCTTTCCTTGAAGAGCGCGGGTTGTTAGATCGAATAAGAATGAAATTTAGATCGCGAATCAAAGCTCGAGAATGATCGAAAAACAGTCCGTCATGGTGGTGGTGATCTTCTATCAACTTCTTTGAACCTCCTGTTGTCAACATAGATTTAGATTGCACGGCCAGACTCTAGATGTTCTTGGACGAAGCGCTCACGCTCTACTACCGTCTTGAAAGAAGTAGGATCACAACTATAACGCTGAAAAGAACGTGGTCTCGAATTGTCTTAACGACATTTTGGATCTTTTTATGGGATCGGGTCCTTGCCGGAATGCCACAATTTCCATGATCTAAATGTCGTCAGCCAACACCTTGCGTACATCTAAATTTTCAACTGTTAGTTCTCTGTTGGTAATCTTCCATTACAATTTCATTGTACACGAGACTATCATCACAGCTTGTTCAAGGAAGAATCTTGAGGTGGAGACGAGAACAAAATCAAAAACAGACTTGTAACAGGAAATGTGAGCTGCATCAAGAGTCACAAGAATCGGTCCATAAATTGGGTTGTTTGGTTTTGTACATTCTTGAGAATGAGATCTGGAATTATCCCGTCCGTCTCGGAATATTTCGAAAAATTTGGATACTCGAGGTGGAAGACGCAAATTGAAACAACCTTTTCAGGAGTATAAGGCTACAACAATTATGCTCACATCCGTGCCTAACCTTATCAGATACGAGTACGGCTCACCGCGGAAGCCGGTTTCAAGAACCGTCTTTCAACTGTAGCAGAGCACAAAAGCTTTTGTAACTCCGCAAAGTATATGCAGAAGTTGAGAATCTTCTAGTATTATTGCCATCTCCATCAGCATCTTTAGAAAACTCTTCTCGTCCACTGTCTCCTGACTCGCTAGCGCCGCTTTCCTTCCACATCTCTACTCGCATACAAACATCTGCTTGGATTATTTCTGCGAAAGCCATTCCTTCTGCAGTGCCCAACTCAAACAACGGCAGAACTGTAATACGCTGAGATGCTTGCGTGCGTACTAAAGGCGACGACTTTAGATACGCTGCGTTCAAAAGTTGGACGTCAGCTTCTCTCGTGGTAAGGACCTGGTTTCGTCAGAAATTGAATCGCCAAAGGACGCGCACCACGTGGATACGGTGTTGTTGCGATGACATGACGAACTAATGCCCAACCCTGTTCTTCCTTGTTCTCCTCCGCTGTTCCCGCGGATGCGGAAGAAGTCGTCGTGGAGGTGGTTGTCTTGTTGTTCTTCTTGTTCGTAATTCAGAGCGTGGACCGAATGGCACTGATTCCATTTTTTGTCGGATGCTCCTATAAACCAGAGGTGCCCCTACCTCAGATGACAAATATCCCTCTCACAGATCAGCGACAAACAAGTCCAACAAGTAGTAAAAACACAAGATCAGCCGTTATTTGATAATCTGAATTCGATCACAGGCGCTCTCTAGCTCTTGTTTTTTCATATTATTATGATCAGACTCAGGCGACCAAATACCAGAACCATACACAAAAACAAAACGCGCAATGTGATGGCGATCACGGCCTATGTTCTTATTAATCCGAGTGCTTGTTTTTAAATCTTGTTGTGGTCATCATCTTATACTCTTTTTAATCTTTATCTTTATCAATCACAATCGTTGTAATTCCTTATGTCCAATATTATGTATGATCCAGATCCACGAAGAAGCAACATATTCGGCTACAAGTACAACTGCTCGTCCTGTGTTAGGTCGAGCAACAATCGAAAAGACAAACTCCTGATCAACGTGAATCATCCACTTTGATCAAGCTTGCAATTCTTAGTCGTGTCCTCTAGATTCTATCTTGTTAGTAAATGAGGGAGTTTCAGAAGTTTGCTCCTCATCCTCGAACGGAGCTGATAATAAATAAAAACACAAAATATGGATCCACCTTTTGAAAGCGTTAATATTCGATCATTATACACAGAAAATTATCAACAATGCGGGTTCATGTACATCCATCCCTTTTGTGTACTTATGACGACCGAGGATACAAATTAATTGCGATCATGTGAGTGCCACTTGCGTGTCTTTCTTTCTTTCTTTCTTTCATCCTTTCTCTGTCTTTACCCTTTTTTCTGCTGTCTTTCTTTCTATTTCTTTCTGAGCCTTTCTTTAATCTTTCTTACCAAATCTAAATGTACTTAATTAAATCATTGTACTTAAATCATCCTGGAGACAGTGAGTGTGTTCAAAGCTTTGCTTCCGCATCACAGCTCTAGCTATGATGTCGTGCTCCTTTAACAACAAGTGCGCTTGGCCTCGGGGCAGCAAGCTTTCTGCACATTAGCAGCCGAGAGTTTGATTAACCACTCCTGGAAATCGGCAGGAGCGGGGCTGTGGCTGTCCGCGTTCAAGCCGCGCTTTTGCATTTCGACCGAGATTTGATTGAGTTCCTCATCTAACACGGCTGCAGTCAATACTCCCTTCAGCTGGCTCGGGATGACATTCTTACCACAGGCCTCTTCAATGTGGGACGACTCAAGCTCGGAGCACTTCCTGTCTCGCACGGGAGTAGCTTGCTTCTTGCTTAGAAAAATCGATATCAGTACATAGGCACGAGGAATAAATGAAGATATTGCGCCAGCAGATGTTGAAGATCATAAACATAGCGAAACATTGTAATCGTCGACACGGGTGAGGATGACCCCGACCGCTGCATCTTCCGTCTTGGAATTCTGAACAACTCGCACTAGTTGTACAGACAATACAAGGCAAAAATTATGATTAGATAGAATGAACAAGTGATGATCTAGTTTTTCCGGAAGAAGTAGAACAAATTTCGACACGACGGCCATGTCGGGGGTTCAGTTTCAAACTCATAAGTTAACAGCGAGCGTCACAGCCTCCACGGCGACAGCCACCACAACGCATCCCTTCAATAAAACGCGGGACACTTTTGTTGATCTCTGTCTTGTTCGTCTAGTACCGGACTAAACAAGAGAAAATGAAAAGGATGAACAACAAGCAGAACGATGCTCTACCTCTAGCTCGTATGAAATTGAAATACCGTTAACGGATACGGATACGGAGTCTTAGTTTTGCTTTCGCTTAACTAAAAACTAAGTATGCAGCTTAGTCTGAATTATAGAAGACGTGGTGGGTCCTCACGCTCACGGAATGTGGAGGCGTTTTTTTTGCTTTTCCTGTCTAGAGGAGTTGTAGACGGTGAAGGTTCAAGCAATTTCAATTTCATGATCCTGCCGTCAGTGTCTCTCTCACGTAAACGCAAATGCACTCGAGGACTACAGAATCAAGTATCTGTATGCAACATTCGTTATCTCATCCTCAACAGAGACGCACTCAACCAGAGGAGGGCTTCGAAAAAGTTCTTTCGTTGTCATCTCTTCAACAGACCACTGGGCTCAGAACAGAGACGCTCCTAATCTGCATCTCAGATGACAAACAACTCTCTTACAGTCCAACAAGTGCAAGTAGTAAGAACTCAAGATCGATGACAAACTGTCAAGGTTGTCGGGTTTGCGAAGTAGCAAACCCGTCGGTCTAGCATAATCATCAATATCAACTATCCACGTAGAAGTACAACAAGAGCAAGTGTCGGCCCAACTCCAATATTCAGTCTTCGATACTTCACGAAAAAGTGAGTATGAACATGTACTATCACAACTTCTGAAAAGAGACTTCTTGTGTTTGTGATGCTAAAAAAGATAAAGTTTCTAAACTAGTACTTTAGGAATTTTCCACTTTAGTTCGACAAACGATGAAGAATATTTCCCAGAATAACTGAAAGCCATTGAGGGACGCCGTTCTTCTTGCCCACTCCGTGCAGATTCCGGCATTGTTTCCAAAATTTTTCACACGAACGCAGTAAATAATTTTATGCCAAATTTTTAGTCGTGGTTGCCGAAGTAATGGGAAGTCACGACTTACTTCATGACACGCTGCAAATGAGATCGATATGTGATTTGAACTCAGTCTCTGTTCGTCCATTTTTTTTGGCTTGTTTGTCTTTGAGTGCCTGTTCATGCTGCTCAGTACACAGCCATGGTTTTGCAGCCGAGGAAATACATCACCAGGATCAGCGTACTCATGGGCTCTATTCGGGGTGATGCAATTACATCTACTTTTAGTTCTAATTCTTTTCTGGACTGCCCACGGAACCTGAACCACCTCGGATGTATATATGTTCCGAGCCACTGCTAGACGAGATTTCTCCACCATCTTCTCCATCCGAAAGACTGTTGCCTTCTTTAGCGCTTCTGCTACGATAACGTTTCCGGTCAGCCCCATGAGCTCGTTGAGGATTGATACAACCAAAAACCCAATCAAGAAGACAACTGACGAATGATCATCCATGATGTAAGTAAGTACTAACTGTTCATGTACAACGGCGCTATCATCATACTGCATCCCAAACGACTATACTCAGCCATCGGCGGGAGGATGCATTTCCTGCGGTTGTGAAGACGTTTTTTAGCCCTGTTTTGTATGAGCAAATGTGCCACTTCTCTATCTGCATCCAACATCTCTTTTGCGGAATTGCAATTCAATCAACGTACAACTACCACTATCTTGTTCCCGGCATTCAGTGTCTGTAACGCCAGTTAAAGCAGTCACGAGAAAGTACTTAATTGTCGAATTCATGGACAAGAACATTGTCACACCTCCAGCTCTCCATTGTTCAACACCTTGTGTTTGTTCCTTGAGTCAATAGCTCTCCATGATGTTGATGATCAACTGAAACTACTGGACGAATATACAGCTACTTCTTGCGCTGTTGGGCGCTCTTTAGCGCCTTGTTGTCCTTGCTTCTTCTTCAGAAATGCCTCCAGACGCTCGACCACTTCTTGCGCTGTTGGTCGCTCTTTAGGGTCAACCGCCAACATCGCTTTGAGACCGGAATTTGAATCAGAGATACGCAGTTGCGGGTAGTTCATGAGAAAGATGTCTGGGTCAGAAGAATCAGGCTTCGCTTAGAAGAAGTGTTGGCAAGTAGTCTTTTGCCCGTTGCTCGTCATTCCTCCATCGTTCCCGCGTTCTTTATTCTTTTGTCCTGAAGGGAGGACGGGAAGAGCCACAAAGAACGACGGCATCAAAAACACGAGGAGAAAAAAGAACTACTTAAACTTATTTCATTCGCCTTAATTGAAATTGTTGCTCTTGATTGTCTCTGGCAGTCCCTTGGAGCGCTGCCCAGCTGGTTCGACCAAATCTAGGAGCTCTTTGTCGCTCTTGATTGTCTCTGGCAGTCCCTTGGAGCGCTGCCCAGCTGGTTCGACCAAATCTAGGAGCTCTTTGTCAACTTGATCAAAGTAGAAGCGGTTGTTTCGTGGTACGCTGTCCTTCGCCTTCCGTTGTGCTGGAGCTTCGCCAAGTTGAAACGCGGAGCCGGCGGAACGGCTACGCATACGAAAGCTTCCGAACAGCAGCCGGTAAAAAACGATTCCCGCACTCCAAATGTCCACTTTCAGAATGTTCTCGGCGTAGCGCTGCACACTTCGTGCCTTTGCTAACATCTTCTTGAAGGCATATTTCTTAGAGATATCGACCCTATCATATCGAAGATATCGATGCCCCTCCACACTTCTTGTTCGTAGCATACACTGTCTCCTCGGTGAGGGCGACTCAGTTTGTGTAAGTACGTTCGTCGGTGAAGTAGCTACCTGATGATGGGGCCGGAATGGTTACCGTTACTTATATATACTTACCATGATAAACTAAAAATGGGGTTGTAGCCGTAACAGTAACTGAAAAGCTTAAGCTGTTGGAACTCGGCTGCTTCTGTTGCGGGAGACTTTTCAGTTCCTCTAGATGCTTTTCGAGATCACCCACGTGTTTGCTCAGCTCACTGCGCATCTTTTCCACTGAGTCAACACCTGGAGATATTGTCCGCGCTGAAGTGTCAGTGTCCTGCATCAACGCCAACAAACCAAGGTACTCTCCAGGTTTTTTCTGCAGTTCTTCTACTCGCGGGTGCGGGAAACGCCTCTCAGCATGTGAACAATCCGGCGCTACAGTTGCCACTTCTAGCGCCGGGTTGTGTGCATCGTAGAACGCCCTATTCAAGTACGTTGCAGTGAGCTCTGGAGCTTTGTATTCGGGCGTCACGATTTTTTTCGGGTGAGCCGATCGCCAGTCCGTATGCGCGACGCCAAAATCGACCAGTGTAGCCCCCTTTACTTCCTTGGAAGTAGGCATGTACTCGAGCATTACATTCGCCTCTTTGATGTCACCGTGTAGCATCCCTTTCTTATGCACGTCCGCAACAGCTCGCATCAACTCCAGCATGATGGCCGCAACAAAGACAACGTGCCGCTGGACGACAAATAAATCGAAATCGGTGGATTTCAATTCGTCGTCTTCTTCATAGAAGTCGTCGTATAGAATCGCGTAAACCGTGTTGAGGTTCTCGAACATTTCCGTGACTACGGCGAGTAGGCTCTCGCCCGCCGCTTTTTTCATCACAATAAAAGGCGTCCCCGGCCCGCCGATCTGCACATTTTTCTGGACGTAGTCTTAGATAGTGAATGATCCGTATGACTGTATATAAAAGAATATGATGGACATGAACAACAATTCTTTACAATGCAGAAGAGAAAGATCAAGATGAAAGCGAATAGATTCTGGGTGTAATAGTCTAGTCTTTGTGCTTGCTTGAATGAACTCCCTACAATGTTGCTGACCTCTTGCCTTGTTCTTGAAGGAAGCAGCATCGATCTCGTCGTCGACAAGAATATGGAAGTGAATGGCGATGGCCGCCTCTTATTTGTATCAGTATTTCCGCGGTAGCCATAAAAATTACCTGCTTCCGTGGCTGCCAGCGTGTAGGAAGACCCTTGGTTCCCCTCGTCTGACAAAGAGATGGCGCGATCCTGGCATACGTGCACAAGACCAGAGTCGACGATTTGCGCAACCCGAGAACGTTCGTGGCCACCACCGTCCTTGGATGGATTGGGGTCGCTTCCAGTTCCACGTGGATCCGTTCGATCTTCATCGTGGTCCTTTAGTTCCTCCAAGTTCGCGACCTCTTTTTTCATATCAATAATCTCACTTTGATCCGGTTTTTTGAAGAAGAGCTTAACCACAAGTGGTCGTCCTGTAGGTGAAGAAGAAGATCCCGCCTCTGCGTCTGGTCCTGCAGGAGCGTCACTATCCGCTTTTGGCGAAGACGCAGCCGCCCATCCTTGACCATGCTGTTGCTGTCCAGGAGATTGCGCATGCGCCGCTTCTAAGAATGAAGATACTGAGGGCGGCCATGATGGGTCCTCTCTGTTGTTCGGCGTCGCAGAGGAAACGGGACAGAACAGAGAACAGTCTTCCACCAGCTCCACAGGGTACAGTGCGCCGTAAGCACCTTGACCAAGGCGCCGCGAGTCAGATATAGTGACGCGAAAACACTTGCTCTCATGTTCAGAGCGAGTGCCGTGACCCACGTTCGAATACTCTGCACGAAAAACCACCTCCCGTCCGACATTCGACATCGAAGAAGCGCTCGACCCCATCGCGCTTTTCGCGATCGAGCAGGTCGTCAAGAGCGCGAAAAGGGACGAGGTCGTCGAAAAGATGAAAAGCTTCGACATCTTGTTTCTGAAATTTGGTTGAAGTGATGTTTTTTTAAGAGTTCTTGGAAGCAAATGCCTCAACAGGAGCAGGACGAGATGGAGAATACTCGATCGCGTTCGCGAAAAAGTAGGAAAATCTCGGTGTAGCACCTTCAGCTTTGAAAATACGACTGGCACCAAGAATACGATTGACAACGCTTATTTCGTAAGGTTAAGTACAACAAGCAGAACGATGCTCTACCTCTAGCTCGTATGAAATCTCTTACAGTATAAAGTTTTTCCCTCGTTTTGATTTTGATTTTGATTTTGATTTCATATTTTGAATTTTGATTTTGAATTTTGATTTTGAATTTTGATTTTGAATTTTGGTTTTGAATTTTGATTTTGAATTTTGATTTTGAATTTTCTAAATATCAAAGTTTTGAAATTTGGGCCAAAGTTTCGAAATTTGGGCCAAAGTTTTGAAATTTGGATCAAAGTGTTGAAATTTGGATCAAAGTGTTGAAATTTGGATCAAAGTGTTGAAATTTGGATCAAAGTGTTGAAATTTGGATCAAAGTGTTGAAATTTGGATCAAAGTGTTGAAATTTGGATCAAAGTGTTGAAATTTGGATCAAAGTTCTCAACACTGGACCGAAGCATCTGTTCGCTTTCCTTGCACATTCATCTGCAGTTCATTGTTCTAGCAAATTTTTTGGAATTCCCTTGACGCCTGCCCCTGGGGAACCACTCCAGAGAGCTAGTATCGTTAACGGATACGGAGTCTTAGTTTTGCTTTCGCTTAACTAAAAACTAAGTATGCAGCTTAGTCTGAATTATAGAAGACGTGGTGGGTCCTCACGCGGCTCACAGAATGTGGAGGCGTTTTTTTTGCTTTTCCTGTCTAGAGGAGTTGTAGACGGTGAAGGTTCAAGCAATTTCAATTTCATGATCATGCCGTCAGTGTCTCTCTCACGTAAGCACAAATGCACTCGAGGACTACAGAATCAAGTATCTGTATGACGTATGTAACATGCGTTATCTCATTCTCAACAGAGACGCACTCAACCAGAGGAGGGCTTCGAAAAAGTTCATTCGTTGTCATCTCTTCAACATACCACTGGGCTCAGAACAGAGACGCTTCTAGTCTGTATCTCAGATGACAAACAACTCTCTTACAGTCCAACAAGTAGTAAGAACTCAAGATGATCGATGACAAACTCTCAAGGTTGTCGGGCTTGCGAAGTAACAAGCCCGTCGGTCTAGCATAATGGATGGTTCTGGTATTTGGTAACGTGAATTCGATCACAAGGATTCTCTTCTTGTTTTCCTTATGATCAAAATCAGGCTACCAAATACCGGAAGCATACACATAACATTAACTATCCACGTAGAAGTACAACAAGAGCAAGTGTCGGTCCAACTCCAATATTCAGTCTTCGATACTTCACGAAAAAGTGAGTATGAACATGTACCGTTCTTCTTGTCCCCTCCGCGCAGATTCCGACATTGTTTCCAGAATTTTTCGCACGAACGCAGTAAATAATTTTATGCCAAATTAGTCGTGACTGCCGAAGGAATGGGAAGTCACGACTTACTTCATGACACGCTGCAAATGAGATCGATATGTGATTTCAACTCAGTCTCCATTCGTCCATCTTTTTTTGGCTTGTTTGTCTTTGAGTGCCTGTTAATGCTGGTCAGTACACAGCCATAGTTTTGCAGCCTACCTAGGAAGAAAAACGACGAAATGCATCAGGATCAGCGTAAGTACTCATGGAAATCAACTTTGAATACTGAAGTAAACCAGAATCGAACAGCAGGATAGCGATAGCAAAGTTCCTTTGAATATGAACATTAGAAGTTAGTGGCCCCGGAGCGGGAAGTACGGCCATCTACTTCTTCGTGGCTGGGGTCATGCTCATGGTGCCTCTGCTCCCTCGTTTGTTGGTGTTGCGTCTCTTCTTGGGTTTGCGAAGTAGCTCCCCGCTGGCTTTGTCGCTCTCTGATGTCCTTCGGAGGACGAAAGCCGAGTGTGAGTCCGAGCGGCCAAGTCTTTTTTGGATCGGTACACCATTCCCTTCGTTATCCGTAGAAAAACAGGAGGTCCACGTGCTCGTCACCGGGTGATTCACTGTTACCTCGAGAAAATCCAGTTCTTGCTCTTGATTGAACTGGAACTTAAACTCGTAGTGCGGCTTTTTTTCTTCGCAGACTCCTCTTTCACTGCTTCCTTCTTCGAACACGGTCTCTGACGCGAGAACAAGACTCCACTTATTGTTCTGCACTAAGTCGTATCCAGTGACATACGAACGAACCATGGGCATGCGAAAATGCGCAATCGGCGTCGCGTCTTTCCCGATCTTGAATTCCAAGGGCACTTGGCCAATCACATGTCCCTCAACCTGGTTTGTCGGCTTCCCTTCGCATGTGACTGCAACGGGGAACCCTCGCTTCGGAGGAAAAGGAAACCCGGGTCGCGGTCGGCTTTTGTTCCAGGGGTCGCACTCTTCGAGGAGGCGCTGCCCTAGATCCCTGCCTGTCTTTTCGTTTTCCCTTGCGGCAAGATCTGCAGCTTCATCAGCTGTGCCAGTTTTTTTGGACGAGGTGAGGGAGATCGTGTCTAAAACCTCTGCATCGCTCTCGACGACCGCCCACGCGCTTTGGGCCAGCTTGTTCGCGGCCTTTACAGCACGATCCGAGAGCGGGAATTCCCACGCTTTGTGTGGAGCTTCATTAAAGGCATCTTCGTAGAAGGTCCGGTTGTCGCGAAATTCCTCACGCAATTCCTCGATTGCTTTCTGCACCGCCGGGAGTCGTTCGAACTATTCCGCAAACTTTAGCTCTAGAGGTGTCTGCTTGTGCTTCATCCGCGCCTCGTGTCCCGTGCTCTTCGAAGTCCGTGCCATCTTCACATTCCCAACGAAATCCGTGTGTTCCGCGATGGTGCGACACACGTCAGGTTGGAAGATCTCCTGTTCAACCCTGCTCTTCTGCTGCAAAGGGCCTCCGAGCGACGCAAGAGGAGTCACTGCTGCGGCAGTAATTGCTGCGGTCTTCGAAAAAAACGTCATGATCATTCTTTTTTAGTCGATTTTTTTGTTAGTATTGATGCGCCCGGGGGAACGCGTGCGCTTCGTTTTATTTCTTTTTTGTTTTATTGTTTTGCATCTAGTATAATTAAGCTAATAAGTTCAACTATGTCCCCGAATAAATGACGTAGTTGTTCTAGGTTTCTAGTATTCCTTGGGACATTTGGTCAGAGAGCAGCAACTGCAACGAGAGGAAATGCTTAGTGAAAAATAATCATATACTGATCTGCTGTGATATTTTCATTGTACAACTACTAAAAACGTGCCAAAATAAAGGAGGGAAGCCGTTCACTGAAAACAAGAAGAGTTGAAAACAAGGAGTGGTAAAAACGTTGTACTCACAAGTAGCACCTTGCAGTAATCCTGTTTTGTTTAAGGGAGGAGGCGAGGCTAGCCCAGATGTTCTCTTTGAATCTGAGTCCATCACTGGATCTGCATGATCGATAGGTTGTAACAGAAATGTCCTGCTGTAGTGACAAAGAGTCTGTACTCCCATAGAGGTAGAGGTAGATGTCATTGACCCTTTTATGAACCTTCTTGATCTTTTATTTATGAACCTTCTTGATCTTAGAAGGAAAAAATGGAAGTGAAACGGTAAGAAACGAGTCCCAGTTGTTCCCTCAAACATAAGGATTGATAAGTATCAGTGATCTGAAGGAACAATTTTCGAAATAACTTCTGCAGACGTTGACTTGCACTTGGGATGATGACGATCCATATAATACCCAAATCTTTTGGTTGATCGTCATCTTCACAGAGCAGCACATAGATACACTGCTCAGGTGAGTACAATGAATTACATAAATTTTGGCGTTGTAGAACTTCTACAGTAGAAGAAGATGAAGATAAAACTGGTCCTGGTGGTGGTGTGCAATAAAAATATATTATTAAGCTATACTTTTTCATCTTTTTAAAGTGTAAAACCTGTAACGCGCGCGCGCGCGCGTTACGCGCGCGGGTTACGCGCGCGCGCGCGTTACGCGCGCGCGTTATAACGCGTTACGCGCGAAATAAGGCGCGCGCGTTACATGCGCGCGGCGCGCGCGCGTAACGCGCGCGCGGGGGGGGGGCACTCGCGACCGGGCTCGCCGCGGCGGGGCC
>CAJINU010000012.1:585831-693084 GCA_905178165.1 Amoebophrya sp. A25
CTTGCACGAAGCCCGTTTGGCTCCCGCGGTGCCCGCTCGGCTCGCACGGGGCCGGCTGGACTCGCATGGAACCACGCTCGCACGGGACCCACTTGGCTCGCAAGGGGCCCGCTGAGCTCGCACGGGGCTGGGCTCGAAGGGACGGGGCTGGGCTCACGCGGGGCCGGCTGGGCTCGCACAGAGCCGGCGGGACCAGGCTCGCGCGGGGTCAGGCTCGCACGGGGCCCACCTCAACTGGTACGGGGCTGGGCTCGCACATGGCTGGGCCCCCACGGGGCTGGGCCTACACGGGGCCGGCTCGGGCTCGCAGGGAGCCGGCGATGCCGGCTGGGCTCGCACAAGGAGGGGCACAATATGGCCCAGGCTCGCACAAGGCCGGGCTCGCACGGAGCTGGGCTGGCACGGGGCCGGGCCCGCAAGGGGCCGCGCTCGCGAGGCCGGGCTCGGGCTCGGGTTCGCGCGGCTGCGTTGTCCCAAGCATGCAAGACGGGGCCGAATCTTGCTCGCGGCTGAAGCGGCAGCGGCGAGCCCTCTCGGGTTCGTGGCTTGGCTTGCTACTCTGGCGGGCTGGGCCAGGTATGGGCCCGCTTTACTGTACACGCGTAAAGGCTTCCACATCTTCAAAAAATGCAACAGCGACGAAGAACAGCGCTCACTCTTATTCTCGTTCACGTTCGACGTTGCAACTCTTTGAGCCTCTCAAGCTGCTTGAGTGTTTTTCTTCTCTCTTTCTCGTTTTCAAAATAGTCAAGGAAGCTAAAAGAAATCTTGTTGCAGTAAGGAGGAACTTCCTAGCCCACTATATTTGCCACGTGGGGTCCAGAGGAGCAACTTCCCTAGTAATTACTAACAATTTTGCTTCCTGTAATTATGCGTGTGCTACCTCATGGAAAAATCATAATCATTCTCGGGTCCTTCTCCTTGAAAGATTGATCCCAAAAAAAAAGCAAGATCTCGCTCGGCAGATGGGTCATCCACTATACGTCTACTCCTCTGTTGTAGTTCTAGTTTACCTCTATTTGAAGATGCAGATGCAATTGTGGAACTGTCCTTGGCTTCCGTCATCATCGGACTGGGAAACTCAAACTGATTCCCCATTTGCATTTTCAGCTCCGCCAGAACCCTCATCGCGACTTCTTCTCTGTGTTCTTTCTTCGCTTTCTCTGCTTTCGTCGTCAATTCTGCAACCACTTGCTCATGATCACCTTCCAGCTTGTGTCGTTGAGCGCTCAGTCTTTTCCGTTTTTCCTCCAGCAAAGTGATCTGGGTGTCCACTTTCTTCAACGCTGTATCTAGTTGCTCTCTCACGGGCATGTACAGAAGTTCGCGTGCCCTGGTAAGTTCTTCATCCAATTGGATATTCTTGTCGGCTTCAAAATTCTTCGTCAATGATCGAAAATGCGTTGAAGCTGCGTCGCGGAGAGATTGTACGCGCTGTTGCCTTTTCTTCTCTTCCAAAGCAGCTACGTCTTGCTTTAAAGCAGCCTCCCGCTCTAGAAGTTTCCTCTCCAGAGAAGCCACATCTTCTTCGTAGTTGTCTATCATGTCCTGCTCCTCAATTTCCATAGGTACTGCAAATGGTGCGCTTTTCTTCGTGCTGTAGTAGTTTCTCCTTGATGTTGAACTTGAAGAAGATGAATCTTCTGGCCTTGGAAGATGATGGGTAGATGATGCAGAAGTAGAAGCTACAACTGGAATTGCTGTGTTGGCTCCTGCGCCATCTACTTCACTTTCTGCTCTATCAATTTCCGCAGACGATGATGTTGTTCGTAGTAATCGCCTCATTGCTTCAAGTAATTCTTTGCTTCGTGGAATAGAGGAAGAAGAAGAAGAAGAAGAGCCTGTGGTATCTCTATGATCTTGTTCGGTTCTAGTTGTACTTGGTGACGCCACTTCTTCCAGCCTACGACATGACTTTCGTAAAGGATTACTATCTAGGACTACAGCTGCTCCACCTGCCGGGAGAGCACCAGCAGGCCTAGTAGTAGTAGTAGAAGTGCTGGAGCTTTTTGTTTTGTGATTCGCAATATTACTGTTTGAGGTAGAGTTGCAGGGATTCAGCCTTACATTCTTGCCGCCACGCATGGTGCTGATCATACTGGAATTACATCTTCCGTTGTCTCCAGGTCCAGCTCCAGCGACTGCAGATCTGCTGCCAGTACTGGATGATGAAGCAGCTGCGCCTGTTGTAGCTGTAATATTGGTGATAGGCATACTCCCATTTTTTGTACTGGCATTCTGCTCTCGGTTGGCTCGTAAGGTTCGGAGTGCAGCGCGAGCGCGTAAATGAGCACTTCCTGAAGATGCGGACGAGGCGTCTCGAGAATCCATTTTTCAAAATCAAATTTCAAGAATCTGGCGTGTGTTATAACTTTTTGAGTCCGAAGTTTATCATGAGCGAGTATATTCTGATGATTCTGAGAAAAATCTGAGTTGTCTCATTGATCAGGATACTTTTGGATTATAAACGACGTGTTGCACTATCAACACGGTTAGACTTTTTAACAAATCAAAAGGCACTATCAACTCTACTAAAATGGCTCCTAGCATGATCTGACAATAAGAAGTAGCATCTTCAAGAAGTTTTGGGCATGATCTGACTCAACAGGTGTAGTTGTTTTTTGTCCGTTTTGGGTCGTCTCAACGTGAGATCCAATAGTTTCTTTCCTGCCGATTCACCAGGAAAACAACAAGAAAGAAACTAGTGGATCTCGTGAACAACAGGAAAGAAACTTTTGCTTCTGATATGCGATAAATTTAAGAATTTGTAAGTCATTGCGAAATTGGTGGAGACGCGCTACTAGACGCTAAAAGACCTTAAGCTTCTTCATCATCGAAAAAATTTTTTTTTTCGAACATCTATTTTTTGATATCCACTTTACAGGAGCATCCCCTCAAAGAACTACACTCTCTTCCTTGCGGGCATAGCTCTTGAGGATTCACCTCTGAGGAGCCCGTGATGTTGAACAAACGTGCCAATCGACGTCTGCCTATTATGGAGGTTCGTTGCAAAAAACGCAAAGGGAGTTATCGTTTTTTGTTCCTTCACCTTCATCTCATGGAACCAAAACTCCGCGCTATATACGCCTATCACGTCCTGCCGCAATGAGCTGCTGGAAAATGCTAAATCAGACAATGATCTGGATGGTCAAACACACATAGTACAATTGTTCACTACAAATCATATTGAAGAATCAAAGTTCTTCTCATCGTTCCCGGCACATAATTGATTCCAAATAGAAGATGACATGACTATGACCACACATCATAAGACATAAGACATTGTAAACCTGGTTTAAATTGAAATAGAAATTCAGTTGATTTCTAACAAAGAAAAATGATGTTGATGTACAGACTCAATTATAACGTTGACAAAAAAAATGACAATTCTATAGGGAGCGGCACAAACTACACAAGAATGACATTGACGATGATGTGAATGAGCAAACATTTTGATCAATTAAACTGCAAGTGAATGGTCATAGATAGGAATAGACGTATGAATTTGATGAATTTTTTTTCCCGGTAACAAATCAAAATAGGTGTAGCTACCTCTGTATGTCCTTGATGAACTCATGGAGTTCTCGGACACAGCCACCTCGAAGAAGTTAACAACAACATGCTGTAAATTTAAGAACATGGAACTCCTCATGGAACATCAAGAAGTTGAAGTGCAGCAACAATGACAACTTACTACTTCTGAGCGATGTTGATCTTACTTTATGTTCATCTTCGTAATTCTAAGAAAATGTACAGTTTTAGCCTGCATGTTATTGTGAGTGGCGCCAGTCTTTCAGTATCAGTTGCCTTCTAGTCGTATATGAAGCGAAAGAGTGCACTCACACTCAAGAAATTGGCTAGGATTTAAGTAGGAAAGTAGCCACTTTTTTGAGTGTGAGTGCACTTTTTTCTTTCATATCGTAGTGCTACAGTCTTTTCAGCTTCTAGTCCTAGTGCTATGATTTACTGACTATTGCGCCTGAACCGAAAGTGAAGTTGAAGGGTTCCTCGTCATCAGACTCGTCGTCGGGATCTGGTGGCCTTGGTTGTCCTTTCCTATGCTTACTACAACTGGGACTTTTCCCCGACCGCGTCGAGGTTTTAGAGCTAGTGAGTATTGTCACTCCATGATGAATGTCCATAATTCTTCTAGTATAGCTACAGTAACTACAACATGCTTATTTTTGTAATCTTTTTCGTCTTTCGATGTATCGTTGTATCATGATGACACACTCTGTCTCTGTGTCCGTTTTTAAGGTGCTGGTCCGAAGATTGAAATGATAGGAATGGTTTAGCCGTGGCCTTAAAGTTTCCGCCGTCGTTGAAAGAGCCTGAAGAGTCGCGGCCACTTCTCCGGCCTGTCCGCGCTGACCCCTGTGACCTCGCCGTGTGATAACTCCTAGTAGTCGACGGAGTCGGAGGTGCGAGCCCGCCACGAGCATTAGAGGATGTGAGTCCTTGGGGAGGGTGTTTGGAGATGAAGAGACGTTAAAAAACATCGCGAAGAAGTTATACAAGATACAGGAACTACTACTGTTGAGCTCCTGTTGTACTAGAACTAGATACAGGAACTGCTGAGCTGTTTTTCTGCTAATAGTGGAGAAGACTAGCACCGATTCTGCCATACCCTTCAGTCCAAGGCTCGCTACGTCCAGTTGCGCTGCGCTATCACCTCCGCCGCCCACCAGGTGCAATGGTAGTTTTAGAGCTGTCCGTAATTCATCTTGCAAGTGCATCCTTGAAAAGTATGGGTGAGTATTCCCGTAGGATACTCTTCCATACGTTTCAAGGATGCGTCCAAAGATGTATTAGGTACAGCCTTAATAGTTGTAGCCTCGGGGGAACTCTAGACACAGATGAGCTACTAGCGGAAGCTCCTTTCCCAGCCTCCTGCTCTTCTTCGAGTCGATCATATGGTTCGAGCAGACACCGGTAAAGGACGTGATACCTTTATAGCGGAGCTTTCAGTTGCTCTAGAATGTTTAGTAGATTGATGACGATGATGATCATGGTGATGATGATGATGATGATGATGATGATGATGATGATGAGAAGCAATTGTTGTAAATGTAATGGAGGTTTAAGAAGTATCAAAACTAGGACATCGTGACATGACCTTGCCCAAGAATTCACCGTAGAAGACGAGTTGTAAATGTCTAATACCAAGGATTAGAGTTTGAGTTGTACCTCGTGCTAATATTATGCTCCCATTCGACGACTGGCGATTCCCACGTACTGACGTTCGTGATTTCGTTGTAGTAGTATTCGTGGCCGCCATCCTCACTTACGTAGGGGCCACTAAAACCCGCTATCGCTTCCATGGCTCGCTGGTGCACACTTTGCAAATGGACGTCTATTATCCTCGAAACTTCTTCACGCGGCAGAGGTGAAACTACGCTCTTCACCTTCTTTACTATCTGGTGGTGAAGGAGTCGTGACTAAGTAGTTAGAGATAGAGATAGTTTTACAGGAGATTAATAGTTAGAGATAGTGCTTCTAGAACAGGTGGTGGACAAACGTAGTAGTAAACGGTCGGAACAATCCGAATTGGAAACAGATCATGATCATTCATGATGAAGGAACCAAGGCTGGAAAAAACTAGGAAATAATGCCGCAAAGAAATCCAAAAAATATCTAGGTCCTAGTCCCTAGATTTATCACAAAAAAAAATTATACCTGTATCAACTCCCTGTAAGTCTTATCCGATGGATGAGCCCAGGAGCTTTGTTCTGTGGCGTAATTGTAGAAGTATATTCTTCCCTCTGGGTCCGAAAACTCTGACCAGTTTGGCGGTAGTGGCGCAACATAGGCTTCTTGCACCACTCGTAAGAGGACACGGCCTAAATGCTCCATCGATTGGAGATTCGGGAGATGAAAGTGGATTGTTTGGTTACTAGGGATAGCGATAGGGTACTCGTGTTGAAGAGGATCGAAGAGGAGCAGGAAGTTGAATTATTCGAATCAATTCGCAAGGAGGACGAAGAGGTTTGATATCGAACTAGTAATATGCACTCGACTTGTTTCATAGTGTTGAGTACAAGCACACTCCAGCATACGCTATAGATACGTACCTTCTTGTTCCGCGACAAAAACCAGATTTCAAGGACTACTTGTAATTAAATGATCCTTCTGTCACAAAGACAAACCACCTATCATAATCAGCCCCTCCCTTCCCTCCACTATCCGCAACACCTGCATTTACTATTTCTGCGCAGCCTAGATATGAAACAAATTGGGTGATTATGAGAGGAAAAAGTGTACTCACGCTCAAAAAATTAGCTGGCTGGGGCTGCTACTTTCTCACTTAAATCCTAGCTAAAAATCTGTTCTTGAGCGTGAGTAAACTCTTTCTTTTCATAGCAAAGTCAGGATCTTCAAGAGCTGGTAGACCGTCTTCCTGCGGTGCGACGTCTTCAGCTTCGTCAGAATCGGAGTCTTCCATTTTTATTTCCTAGTTGGCGGTTCTAAGAAGTTCTATTACGTTCGTTGTAGAGGTCTGAGGAAATTATATAGAATTCTACTATAATAAAAATAAATATAGGTAGAACTAGATGGACCACTTCTTCGTTAATGTGTTGTTGTTTTGCTTTTGTTGCAGAAGCAGAAAAAAAATCAATACTTCTCCTCATGCAATTTCGGATGGTATCGACACAAGAAAAAGATCGGGCATTTTTACTGGAGTGCGTATACAAGTGGCCGTGATGTCAGAGTAAGTACAATGTTGAATTTCTCATGATGCGATAATTTTCTGACGTTGCGGACTCCTGTCGTGTTGTGAAAGTACATGTCAAAGAAATGCAAGCAATGCTTGTCGTGAGTAGAACAACATTAGGGTAACTAGAACTAGAATTAGAAAAACCCTATCCCATCGTTTTGCTTTTGCTTGCTCAGAATTCGCACTCTCATCTCTCTCTCTCTCTCTCTCCAAAGGTTGTAATCTGAGTGACTAGCTACAACTAGTACAGCGGATAATTGTATTGTCGCTCAGAAACAAATCTCCATGGAAAGAATTTTTCTTTGTCACTCTACTATGTCTATGCCCATCCCATTATGCTGGAGAAGGTTAAAAAAGATGAGGAGGAAACCACCCACCAGCACAACTCACACGACTACTAGTAGAGGTACCACTTCTCAGAACAAAATCGGGAGAACATCTTCAATTGCTCTCTGCCATGCACTATTGAAAGCAACAAGCCTTAGCTAAGGCAAGCAGCTTGTAGTGCATTCAATTGCTTAGAAGTTGGGTTTCTTCTATAGGTCTGTTCTATCCACATGATTGGGTGGTCCACCAGAGGAGGGTACTAAAGAATCAAAAACAAGATTGGTGTAGCTGCTCTGACACGCACGCGTCCTTTTTTCAGAAGTAGGAGTGCCAATATTAAAGCTCAGCCTTCAGTGGCCACTGACTCGGAACGGAAGGGACCCCCTTCAAAGCTCTCCCCTTTCCCCTCGTTTTCCCCTGTTCTCTCAAGAAGGGGTCGCCTCTTCGTCTGCGATCTAAGTGACCAACCCCAACGACCATTGAAAGCTGAGCCTTAACAATACTTCTAGTGCTTTCAACATCTGCAGCAATGTCGGCACTAGTAGACGTAGAACATGGTCCGCTGAGACTTTCGACTTCTCGCATCGAAAGAGTCTCAGCGGACCATGTTCCTGCACTCTCCTCGATGTTGAAGCGCTTCTTCAACGCTGCACGAATCCTTTCACACGCGGTCAAAGGTGTTGCGCTTACGTGATCACATGGGACGTGAGTCAGGATTAGTCGCAGACTATGCCTCTTCTGTTTCTCATCATCTCGCACTTCGTGAGCTTGACCTTGTTCAAGAAAAGTTTTTGCAGCGGCAAAGATATCCCCTAGAAAATGCGAAAACCGGAAGAAATCGATGCTCACCGTAAACGATAAGGACGCTTTCCTCCTTGACAGACCAAAAAACGTTGAAAGAAATCCAGTAAAGAAGTGATCTGCTGATATGCATGCTTGAGCATTAGGATTAGCTTCGGAACAAAACCCCAAATTAGAGGTTGAGAGTCGGCATCTCTAGCGCGCATATCTATGGCTTTCCCCCTTGAAGAAGCCATAGAGATGCTCTTAGATGATAGGCCAACTTCCAACCCTTAACCAAAGGCACGATCCATTTTTTACTCCCTCGTCCAGCCTCCCCCAGCTGATTGTAGGTATCCGCCGTGACATCCTCACCCATCGCCAATGCATATCTTCGGAGATTAGGTTCGAGAGTTAGCGTTTGTTGATGTTTGGTTGTCGCAGCGGCGACCGTCGCTGTGTCAATTGCAAGATGGCCAGAAGAACCAGCTCCAGCACCAGGAAAATTCAAATTTCTGGGTACGCCAATGTTGATAAGAAACGAATCTTGCGAACTAGGGTCTCTACTATGCCTCCCTGTCGTGAGTTGCAAATCTGCGCGCAGACTATCATCACGTTGCTCATGATCGTGATCCCTGTTCGTAGTCGTGCTGCTCACACTGCCCATAGACTTTCCTCCATCAGCACCTTTGTCCACTAGCAGTGAAGTTGTAGTTGTCTCACCCATTAGAGCCACCACGTCGCACCCTTGAGCCCATCCCTGTGCCCTTTTTCCCCTTGAAAAAAGTAGCCAAGGATGTTGCTGAGGATGCTTCAGCGGTAGCCTCTTAAATCTAGATTCATCGGATTCTGATTCGTATTCAACAATACCAAAGGCATCTCGTCTCCTTTACAACCAGAAAATCGTGCGCAGATGTTCTCCTCCTTCGGCACAAAACCAAGTTCAGCGAACTCCGCCACTGCATTACTGCAACTTATGCTGCCACTGCCCTCGTACATCATCGGCCTGTTGTCGCATAAGACTTCGAGTTCAATCCTCTTCATATTAGAGAAGGCTTTGCCTTTGGTCATCATCCTGACAACCTGGGTGAATCGTTTGATACTTCTTCTAAGATCAAGAAGCCGCTCGGGCTCAGGATACATAAACACAGACACAAACTGACATTTGATGATAAACAACAACAACAACAAAATGAAAATTCTAAAAGTCTTAATCACCCGTTTCTGCAGTGTCTCTTTACTTGCGCTTTTTACTACGTCCACGTCGACTCCTTGCGCATCGACTTTCAAGACTGATACTTCGTCGAACTCGGGAAACCAATGTGTCAAAACCCTTTCGAGAGACACGCACGGTACACGACGCTCTTCCTTTACTTCGCGAAGGCGCTCTCTTGGGGAGCCGTGGAGGTCATCTTGGTCGTCTGGACGGGGAACTTCTGCCGGTTGCAACATTGAACTCAGCCCATCTAAATCCATCACGTTGAAACTCACATAGTCAAATACGGAAGAGTTAAAGGTTGAAACATTTCATTTTTTAGTGGCAATCTCAAGGAAGTAGAGAAAGCTCGTAAAAATGAAATGCTTCAACCCTTAAAAGAAGAAGATGTTCTTGTAGAAGATGAAGTAAAAGTAGTGGCTTTATTGAACTGTTCTTGACTATGATCCCCACGACAAGGTCCCACAGCCAACGGAAATGCTAATGCTCGGTCATGTACACGCCCAGGCCCTTGAGAGTCGTGTCCTCCACGGTGCAGGGAGAGCAAAAGTGCCCATTTGTCCAGTAAAGGCTCGAAGGAAACCAAGAACGCACTTTTTAGAGGGGTAGGAGGAAAAAATGCGTCGATCTTCATCCTAGAAGCAATCATCTGGATAACAATTATGCCGAGTAGATCTTCCCGTTCCTAGAAGCGTGAGCAATCATCTGGGTTTGAGTACTAGCAGTGTTTTCTTGTCTACTTGCTTCCTTCTTCCTCTAGAAGATGACTCCCTCTTTGGTGCTGCCACCACCGTGGTGGAGGGCGGCGTATTTCCTAGTACGAGGAGCGTAAACTTTCTCGACTATGTTGCCAGTGGTAGCTCTCATCCATCAGGAGGTTTCGACTGTTCGCACCAATCTCGATGAACAGGCTCTTCTTGAGCGGGATTGGATGAAGGGGAGTGGATTGAGAGGTCGTGGAGATTGTGGTGGTTGTGTCTGAACTATGTTATAGACCTAGACGAGCACGAGGCAATCATTGCGAGAACAAGTTCGCCACCAGTGTCTGTACCAAATGACGAGTGGCTATCTTGTAAAACTCCTGAACAGAAGTACGATTACGAAATTCATTTTCATCCACCCTTTTCCTTCTAGTTCTAGTAGCCGACAAAAGAGTAACTCTTTGAACTAATTTTCATCAAGACCTCTTCATCTTCACTCTATCGCAGGCAAAAGTGTTATCATTATCGTTTTTTTGATTTTTTCAGATTGGGATAACAAATCCCAGGCATTGGCGGGACGCTGTGCGCGTGGGCATAAGAATGGAGGGGCGCCAGCGTTCACCGCTTCCTCTTGGCGCGTCTGTGGGTGGGCTGCGCTTCCCATGACTCGGACAACAAAACAGCGGCGCCGCACGCGCTGCTGTCCTGCTCTGGCTGCTGGGTGGTGCTGCGCTCTCCGGGAGGCGCTTCCAGCAATGGCAGACGCGCGTGCGTGTAGCTTGTTTCCTCGTCCCCTCGCGAATCTGGGGCCCGAGTGTCAGGGGATGGCCTGCAGCCCTGCTGCTTGCGGCTGCTCCGCCACCTCTGGCGCCCCACCTCCTCCGACCTCTAGCGCCTCGGCGCCTCCTTTCTGCTGTGGCCGCTCCGGTCCTCTAGCCGGGCCGGAGGTGGTCCGCCGCCCCCCTCCGCCGACCCCTCCAAACACTCGCCAAAAACGCGATAACGAGCAAGCAGAAAAGGCGCCCACCTGTCACCCGCTTGCCCCTCGAGGTTCTGAAAATTTAGAGTGTGTCTCTGGGCTTCGGCGAAGACTGTCGGGCGCCAGAAGCCTTATCGCCTATCTGTCGGGCGCCAGAAGTCTTATCAAATGGGGTCCCTGAAAACAAGGACCCCCCTCAGACACCCCCTCCAACTGACCCCTTCAGCCGCTCGCGCGTCTGCGGCTCTCGGTCGTCTCCTCACCTCCTTGGAGCTTGAGCGAAGTGGCGTCGCGGCTTCCATTCGATCGGCTTGGCGTTTCATATTGCTTGCCCCCAGGAATCGCCCCAACGATTGCCAGCGGGGCTGCTTTCCGAGTGCGCCGCGCTTGGTTCCCGCGGTGTGCTACTTTTGCGGATAAGTTTGCAGGGCCAGGCCACGCCACTGCCCCATGGGCGTGCGTAAGCGGAGGCCGCGGCCTTTGAGCTTAGCGGTACCATGAAGCCCCGCGGCCATGAGTGAAGGGCCGCGCCAATGGGAGGAGGAGCGCAGCGTCTGCTGCGGCACCTTGTGGAGGGAGGGCCGGCTTGCCCATCGCAAGGCGAAAAGCCCCAGGATCGCAGTGCTCCATGTCATGCTTTTCTGAGAAATTCAAAAAAACGATAATGATAACGTTTTTTCTCGCGATATCACTCAGCTTCATCATTATTCACAGTTCCACTATTTATCTATCTGTATTGTTATCCGCCATACGAATCATTTTCAGCTGCTTCTTCTTCGGGTGGTGGAGTATAGGATATCAGCTCGTAGTAGCCTAGCGGGTTTTTTACCGGGACAAACCGCAACTTCGGATCCATTTTTACTGATGCAGCCGTTGTATTCGGAGTTAGAAGAGCTACCGCGTCGCATCCCTGAGCCCGTCCTTGAGCCCCTTTTCTTCTTGAAAAAGAGGCCATTTATGGGTCTGAGGATGCTTCAGCGGTAGCCTTAACGGAGGCAGCGGAGGAAGGTGCTTTTGTCGATAATGACTTTCAGAAGCAGTTGTACTTGTACCAACATCTTCACCATTTTCTGTCAGTAAATCCACTTCCTCCCTGTCCACGATAACATCTTTGCTCTTCTGCCGTTTCAGGCTTGCTGCATCAGTGACCATGTGCACGTTGGCTTTAGTCTTCCAATTTTCAGGCACGTCCTTGAAAGCAAACCCACTGTGGACGCCTCTCTGGGTGCCATTTCGTCTACGTGAGGAATTAGAAGATGCGGAGTCACTAAGATGAAGATGGATCCCAGCAGCAAGTGAATTTCCATCATGCCTAGGAGGAACTGAAGAGTGCCCGATCATTATGCAGTGTTCTTCATCAAGAAATAAGGAGCAGATCTAAAAAGTAAATGTATCAAAATATTGTTTTGAACCGAAGAAGACCAAGATCTTTCAGTTTCTTTGGACAAAAAAATATAACACAAGAGCCAAGTTAATAGTCTTCAGTGGTAGCTGTCGTGTAGACAGCTAGAGACGGGGCACGAGGTCATTTTTGGACTTCGTTCCCTATGGTGGTTGTTAGTGGGTTGTCCTACAAGATTTGATTGGAGTAAAGAAAGTGCTATGTATACTTAAACTAGATAAAAAATATATCAAAATAAATAATATGTATGTATGAACATGAAGAGAGATCGAAGTAAATCTAATTGACAGTATGCACTACTTGAGGTAACAGAGCGAACTTGAACAATCTAAGTAAATCTAGTTGACCGCCAATAATTGCGAAAGCCTTAGTAAAATCATCAGCGATCGCTAAGTCTGCAACTGTCAGGCTTTTCGCGATAATTGCGCCAGAAGTTTCGTGGACGAAAAGGTTCTGTGTGTGCGCGATCGGACGTAGAGGGGCGTCGTCATAGACCCGAATACCCAAGTTCTTGGATACGCAAGATGAACTACAAGCTAGTTGTAGGAGTTCCAGCAAGAGGAACAGTAACGTGGTGATGTTCTTGCTGAGGCAATTCATTTTCATGTGCCGCGATTCATTGCTGGGATGCGAAAACAAATCGACCACGTCCTGGAGGGCAAGCAGTAAGAGTAATGCTGCTCAACGAGTGCTAGAAGCAGGACAGCATTCTTATAATATATACTGCTGCATGGGATAAGCCCAAGAGTGAGAGTGTGGAGGTGAGAGCTAACCTGCTTACTTAGTGCTTTGAGCGTCGCAGGACCTAAACCTCAACCTTTACCTTATGGACATTCTTATAATATAATATTTATAAATATTCTATCTTTATTAATGATCGACAAAAATCGAGGTCTGACCTCAGGGTTTTAAGGGCGAGCAAGGTGAACCACAAGGGGCACAAATCAACGGACCAGGACTCTCAGAGTTTTAAGGGGAAAGCCAGGGAATCCCAGGGTTTCCAGGAAGGGCTGAATCGCGGTCGGGTCAGGGTTTGGCATCTCAGGGTTTGCAAAAATGGGCACAAAAGTCAGGATCCAGTTCTCAGGGTTTTGCAGGCACAAACGGCCTCAGGGTTTGGCATCTCAGGGTTTGCCATCGCAGGGTTTGGCATCTCAGGGTTTGGCAGCTCAGGGTTTGGCATCTCAGAATTTGGCGTCTCAGGGTTTCGCAGGCCTCTCAGGGTTTGGCCTCTCAGGGTTTGGCATCTCAGGGTTGGGCATCTCAGGGTTGGGCATCTCGGGGTTTGGCATCTCAGGGCTTCGTATCTCAGGGCTTCGCATCTCAGAGTTTGGCATCTCAGGGTTTGGCATCTCAGGGCTGCCTTCCCCCCTCAGAGTGGCGCAATGTCAGGGTTGCCGCGCCTCAGAGTTTCCCGCCTCGGAGTTTCGGCAAGCCAGGGTGACCCGCATCAGGATTTTGGCGGGTCGTGAGGCACTGTTTCAGCGTGAGGCACTGTGCCACCGAGTCGCGAAGACGTTAGCGAGCTCTAACGCGGCCGCGTGCCGCGTCAGGGCCGTCTAACGTCAAGACCGGGGAAGAAGCCCGCGGAGGCTCTCGGGCCGGGGGCTGCTCGCGAGCCCCTTTGGCATGTCAGGATTTGGCATCTCAGGGTTTGGCTTCTCAGGGTTTTTCTGGGTTTGCTTTGGCATCTCAGGGTTTGGCATCTCAAGGCTTCGCATCTCAGGGTTTCCCATCTCAGGGTTTGGCATCTCAGGGGTTGCTTGGCATCTCAGGGTTTGGCATCTCAGGGTTTGGCGTCGCAGGGTTTGGCGTCTCAGGGTTTGGCATCTCAGGGTTTGGCATCTCAGGGTTTGGCATATCAGGGTTTGGCATCTCAGGGTTTGGCATCTCAGGGCTTGGCATCTCAGGGCTTCACATCTCACAGCTTGCTTCCCACCTGAGAGTGGCGCAATGTCAGGGTTTCCGCGCCTCAGAGTTTCCCGCCTCAGAGTTTCGGCAAGCCAGGGTTTCCCGCATCAGGATTTTGGCAGGTCGTGAGGCACTGTTTCAGCGTGGGGCACTGGGTCACCGAGTCGCGAAGACGTTAGCGAGCTCTAACGCGGCCGCGGTCGGGTCAGGGTTTGGCATCTCAGGGTTTGCAAAAAGGGGCACAAAAGTCAGGATCCAGTTCTCAGGGTTTTGCAGGCACAAACGGCGTCAGAGTTCGGCATCTCAGGGTTTGGCATCTCAGGGCTTGGCATCTCAGGGTTTGGCATCTCAGAGTTTGGCATCTCAGGGTTTGGCGTCTCAGGGTTTGGCATCTCAGGGCTTGGCATCTCAGGGTTTGGCATCTCAGGGTTTGGCATCTACTCAGGCTTTGGCATCTCAGGGTTTGGCATCTCCGGGTTTGGCATCTCAGGGTTTGGCATCTCAAGGCTTGGCATCTCAAGGCTTGGCATCTCAGGGTTTGGCATCTCAAGGCTTGGCATCTCAGGGCTTGGCATCTCAAGGCTTGGCATCTCAGGGTTTGGCATCTCAAGGCTTGGCATCTCAGGGTTTGGCATCTCAGGGCTTGGCATCTCTGGGTTTGGCATCTCAGGGCTTGGCATCTCAGGGTTTGGCATCTCAGGGCTTGGCATCTCAGGGTTTGGCATCTCCCGGCTTGGCATCTCAGGGTTTGGCATCTCAGGGTTTGGCATCTCAGGGTTTGGCATCTCAGGGTTTGGCATCTCAGGGTTTGGCATCTCAGGGTTTGCTTCCCGCCTCAGAGTGGCGCAGTGTCAGGGTTTAGCGCCTCAGAGTTTCGGTATGTCAGGGCTTCCCGCCTCAGAGTTGCGCCAGGTCAGGGCTTCGCGCCTCTTGACTTGACTTGACTTGACTTGACTTGATGTACCCACCGATCGGGTGGGGCGGGATTCCATCTATCCCTTGTCTCCATAATCCTCAAGAGGGTGCCCCTCTTCAAAAGATTAAAAGACCCCAACTCGACCCCGCAAAGAGGGCGCGGAACTCCATCCGCCAACCCTCCGGGGGACCCCAGGAAAGTGCGGCGCCTGCCTCTGGCGCCCGCCTTCTCAACCTTCCCCATCAGGGGGCCTCCCCTTAAGCGGCCCCTTCATTTCGGCCCTTCTGGCCTCATTTCGTCCAGCCCTTTGCTTTCTTTGGCTGGGCTTGCCCCCCTCTACTTGGCTGCCCTTGGCCATGGGTCTACCCCCTTTGGCCCCCTTTTTCACTCCTCGGCATTTCGGCTCCGCGCCTGCGCGCTTGCCTGCTCTTGCACTTGCAGCCTGCACACCTTCCCCCCGCTCTCTCTTGCGGGTTTCTTTCGCCTTCTCCTGGCCTGCCCCTTTCTTTCCCTTTCCTTCAACCCTGCCCCCACTCTCCGGGTCAGGTCGTCCCAACACTTTGCGCCTTGTGCCCTTTTCACTGTGGGCCACTTTGCATTTCTGTTGCCGGCCCCTTTTCGCTGTTGGCAACCTCTTCCCTTTTTCTCCTCCCTGCGTTTCTCCACCTCCTTCCCCGTCCTCACCCGGTTGGCCCTTACGCTCTGCACTTGTCCCCCTTCTGGCCCCGTCTCCTTCTTCACCCGGGGCTGCCCCTCTCCTTCTCCGCTTTACTCCCTCCGCATCTTCTTCCATGCTCTTCCCTCTTTTCCTCTTCTTGTTTTTCTCAGCCCCTTCGCTGACCGATCCGCCCCGCCTCCTCTTCTTCTTTTCTCCCTCCTGGCTCTTTTCCTCGCTCCCTTCCCTTTCTCGCTTCCTTGTTTTCGCCTGCACCTGCCCCACCTGTTTGCCCCTCTTTCTCCTCTTCTGCTCAAGTTTGCGCCCCTCTTCCTCTTCGTCTTTTTCGTCTCTTTTTCGTTTCCGCTCCATCTTCTCTTCCTCCTGTTTTCTCCCTTTTTCTCTTCTTTTCTCCTCTTCTTCCTCTTTGGCACGTTTGTGCTCTGCCCATAGTTCCCCACCCTCTATTTTTTTGCACCCTTCACACCATTGGGCCCCTGGCTCCTCCGGCCAGCGGCATGCCTTCACCTTAAAGGGACACACGTGAACCTTCGCGATCGGGTCCCACCTTAGCCGCTTGACTCCGTGGAAAACCTCCCACCGCTTCTCGTCCTTCCTGATCCTTTTCGCACCTTTCAACCAATTGGCATGCGCCTCACTCATGCCGTAACTGATCTGACACATCCCACACCTTCTAATATCTGACACGCTGCCCCTGCAGCTCTTCACCTGCCAGAGGCAGGGCACCTCGCAACGCTCTCCCTCCTCCTCCTCCTGCACCTCCATGCAGAAGATGGAATCTCTGGCGAGGTCCCTCACCTCCTCCGCCTCCCCTCGGTCATGCGCATAGATTCCAGCCCCCTGCCATGGCCAAGCGTCCACTTCTATTGCCTCCGCCACAGCGGTCTCGATCTCCTCGGCCGTGGCCCCTGTTCCCTCGAGGTACAACTCCCGAAACATCTTGCGCATCTCGTTGCTCACCCTTCCTTCTTCTCCTTCCCCTGGCTCACCCCCTTCGCCCCTCTTCATGTCCTTCCACTCCTCTAGCTTCTTTCGCGCTGCCTTTTCCCCACACACCTCTGGGTCTCCTTCTTTCTTGCTTTTCACTGTCTTAACCCAGTGCCCTACAAGTCCCCGCGGCCCCTTGCGGCCTTCTCTGCCACAGTGTTCGCACATTGTCCAGTCCCGTGCCTCCTTCTCCCCTCTCCTGGTGTCATGCAGCACCCTCGTCGCCGCATTCCAGAGCTCCTTCCAATGTATCGACTGCGGGCACCTGAACAACATTTCTTCCACATTTCTTGTCTTCAACCTCTTCACCCAGGTTTTAGCCCCCGGCTCCTTGTCGAGCTTCTCCTCGTCCCCGAGGATTTCCTGAATCCTCTGTAGTTCCTCCATTCCCTTCGTACCCCCCGGGTCGCTCCCACGAAGGTTCGCCGTCACTCTCTGCCTGAACTTCTCCCATATCTGTTCCTCCGTGTTGTCTCTCTCCTTCAGTTTTACCCTCCTCGCGGGCATGACATTTGGCCCCCTGTTTGCCTTCAACTCTACGCCGCTGCCTAGGCATCTCCCCCACTTCTCCTCCCTGTAGCGGTCGACCACCGCGAGAAGCCGCAAGCGCTCCCACTTGCTTCGCACCGTCGGCGTCGGGACACGTCTGTCCACCTCCTCCTGTTTCATTCGTATGCCCTCCTCCACCTGCCTATAGGCCTCGGCCATTCGCTCTTTGCTTAGGTCTTTCCCTAGCTCCTTCTTCCTCTTTGCCCAGGCCTCGCCTATGCGCCTTTCGTCTCCTGGCGCTGCCACCATACGCAACAGCTTGGCCTGGAGCTGCTGCATCTGCTCTATGTCATGGCCAGACAGCTTCGACGTGTCCAAACCATAGAGCAGCACCGTGTCTACCAGTGCCTCTACTAACATCTTGCGATCTATCCGATCTATGTCCTCATCTCTCAAAAGTGGGCCAATCGCCCGCCCTATTTTTCTCGCCTTATTCAGCCGCTCGGAGACCTCCGGTTGGGTCGCCCCATATATATTTATGACATCACCAACCAGCTTCCCATTTCTTTTTATGAGGTCCGCCCCCCCTGAAGCGTACTGCACATTGCCAAGTCTCTCATTTAGCGCCCGCCTATCTTCAGTTGTCAGCTTTTCCCTCGTAAGCACTTCGGTTTTGCTCTTATTCACGATCATGCTGTACCTTGCTCCCACCTCCTCGAAGATCTCCACAGCTCTGACCGTTTTCTCCACACTGTGTCCCCAGATGCTCGTATCGTCCGCATAGATTGTCAGACTGAAGCTCTTGTCTGTGTTTCTGTTTGCGCCAATTACTCCCGGCACATCTACCACCACTCCCCGCCTTGGCTGCCGCTCCTCCGGCGCGGGATTCCCCCACTGGTGCCTTCTTGGCACCCAAGTTCTTCTGCTGTTTTCCCATCCCCGCCGCGGCTCCTCCTCCGCGGCTGCCTTCTTCTCCACCTCTACCCCCCTCAGCCCTTCCTCCTCTAGCCTCCTCTCAATCTCTTCACTCATCGCGAGGGTGTAGATGATGAATAAGTAGGGCGATATAGGCGACCCCTGATATACCCCGAGCTCTATCTCTACCTCCTCCGCCCTATGCTTCCCCCACTGTGAGACCATGCGGGTCCTCGCGTGAAGCCTCCTTAGCCTGGCCACATAATCAGCCGGCACTCCCAGTTCTAGCATGATCCTCCACAGCTTGTCTCTCTTCGCTCGATCGAAGGCCTTGCTCAAGTCACACAGTGCCAGCGTGAGATCCGCCGTCTCGTCTGCCTCTATGATCTCCTTCACATCCAGCAGATAGTCCCGGCGCCCCATCCTGGCCTGGAAGCCATATTGCCGCACCCTTCCCATGGTGTCTCTTATGATGCTCCCAAGCTGCCTCTTGTGCGCGTTGCATATAATCTTATACGCCACCTGCAAGACCGCCACAGGCCTGTAGTTAACTCTCTCCCCCTTGTCCCCTTTCCCCTTGTACAACCAAGCGACCCAGCCTGTCTGCTGCTCTTCTGCCCCATTGGCCTCGTCGATCTGCTTCAAGATCTTCGCCCAGTTCACCGGGTCCATCTTAAACAGCTCCCCGATGAGCCCGTCTGGCCCCGCGGCCTTCGCGTAGTTCGCCTGTTCTATCGCCTCCTTGTAGGCCTCCCAGGGGAGCCCTCCCTCCCCCATGACCTCTAAACTGCTCGCCAACTCCTCGCCGATCTTAACCGACCACGCCCCTACTTGTGCCTCTTTCTTCGCCTTCTGCCATTTCTCCTCCGTGTCCTTTTCTCCCTCTTCCGGTATCTTCCAAAGCTCCTCGATTCTCAGCCTGAAGGCGTCTGCTATCTCCTCGTCTGTCCGGGCGATCTTTTTCACTTTCCCATCTGCTCCCGTTATCTTTATCGCCACGTCTTTCGCCCTCTTCTTCCTCTTGCTTGTGCCTTTGTGCTGTCTCGCCATTTCATACAGCTGCTTCACCTGTTCTGTCCTCGTCCCCCTCGCAAGCTCCCTAATTCTGTCCGCCCAGCCTTCTCGCTTCGCCTTCTTCTCCTCTTCGCGGATCTCCAGCGCGATATCTTCCTCGTTCTTACGCGCTTCCCCGTATTCTGCCAGCTTCTCCCTGATTCTGGCGCCCCTTTCTGCCCTCCTCTTGGCCCTGCCTCCCTCCTCCACAGGTTCCTGCTCCCCCTTTTCTCTTCCTCCTCGATGGCCTCTCCTCCAGGCCTCGAAGACCTGCCACAGGACCCTATCGGCGTCCCAGTCTCTTACCAGCCTCGCGAGGATGGCCCCCGCTAGCTTCCCCCCCTTCACAACCTTCGCCTTCTTTTCTCTCATCCTCTGCAGTACGTTGCCGGCCTCCTTCCTCGTCCCTTCCTTCGCCACCTCTACCCGCTCCGTCCTCACATTCGGTATGCTCGTTTCCGTTATGGTCCGGATCCTCTCCGCCGCTTCCCCCCAATCGGGTACCCCTGCTCCCCCTTTCGTTTCCCCTTCGCCCATCCTGTCTTTTTCCTCCTTCCACTTTTGAAGCTGCCCCTCTTCCTCCTTCTCCTCCTTACCTTCCTCAGGACTCTTCAACCAACGGAAGCGCCTGTCAGCCACTAGCCTCGCCAGCCGCGCGTCTTTCTTCCCCTCCTCTTCGTTGTAGGCGTCCGCCCCACTCATTTGCCTGTACTGGTTTATCGCCATCCTGCTTGTCCATTCCATTATCTCCTCCATTTCCATGCGCCTCTCTGTTTCCACATCCTCCACGCCCTTGGCGTCCTTTTGTGCCCTCATGAGTGTCTCCCACTCCCTCAGCCTTTGCCTCTCTTCCTCGGCTACTTTCCTCAGCTCTTTTTGCCTCTCACGCCGTGCCCCTTGTCCCTCTTCCTCTTGCCCTTGCTTCGAAGAGCGGCCAAACAAGCCTGCCATTCGTTCCTCCAGGCTCTTTCTCCTCTTTCTTATTTTTCCTATTTCCTCCCACTTTTTTCGTTTTTCCTGCTCCTTTACTGTCTTCCCAAGCCTCTCCTTAATCCATGCCAGGCCACCCGATCTCTCTTCCGTCCTCTTTCCATTCTGTATCTTCCTCATCTCCGCTCGCAATTCCCTGGGCGTCCACCTGCTCACGTTCCCCAGCCTGATCACCCTCCTCTTGTCTTCTGAGGTCGTGCCTCTTTCTTGCTGCCCCCTCTTCTCACCGTTTTCGCCCGTCTTCTTTGTGTTGTTTTCTCCTCCTTCCTCCTCCCCTCCTACGCCTGCCTCCTCGGCCTTCTTCGCTCTTCCCCCTGCTTCCTTTTCCCTCCTTCTTCCAACCGTCCCCCGCAGCCGCTCCCATTCTTCCCGGAACTCCTTCCCATACTTCGACGGCCGGACAAGCTCGCGCTTATGTCTTGCCATTTCCCTGATCCTCTCACGATCATATCTAATGGGCTCCACATTCCCCTCCTTCTCTTTCCCTTTCGCCCCAGCTGTCCACCCTATCGTCGCTAGCATAGGCCTATGGCCCCTTTTTTCCCCCTCCTCCTTCATGGTGTATCCCATTTTGTCTCCCCCTACCTGTATCTTGCGGAGCCTTCCCATCGCCCCCCTGTTTGCCAAGATGTAGTCAATTTTGCTACGCCCTTCCCCGTTCGCAGTGGTGTACTCATAGGTGTGCGCCTCCGCTGCTCGATTCTTTCCTGTCGTGCAGGCGAGTCGCATGCCCCCAAGCTGCGCCAACCTCAGTAGCTCTTCCCCGTTTCCGGTGGTCACCCTGTCCACTATCCGGGACCCCGTCAGGCCCTCTCTCGTTTCCCCTATCTTCCCGTTTGCATCGAGGAAGAGAAACGTCGCCCCTTGCCAATTGTCTGCTTCCCTTTGCAGCTGCGCCCACCTCTTCTCCGCTCCTAGTTCCCCTTCCTGTCTCCCATAGTGCCCAACCAGGGTTAGTCGCGCCTCCCCCCCAATCTCGACCCTGACCGTCTGCTCGGTCGCGGTGTCGATGTTTTGCGCGTGTCTCTCTATTTCTGCCGACAAGGCCACCGTTACCCCCTCGGCATTTTTCGCCCCCTTCCCTGCCTGCGTTGTCAACTTGTACCCCCCGACCCACTTGCTGCCCTCTGGCAATCTGCTCTCCAGCAGGAACGCTACGCCTATCCCGTTCGCCCTCATGTCCTGCGCTAAAGCCTCCTCTCTGCCCTTTAGCGTGTTGCAGTTGTGCATGTGCACCCTGATGAACTTCCTCCGCTTCTCTTTCTTCCTCTGTTTCACTTTTGTTGGCACTCTCGCTTTTGCCGCCTCCCTCACAAGCTCACGGCCTAGGTTTTGCCCTCCTTCCTCCCTCACATTTTCCAGGCCCTCTTCGATTGCCATCACCGTGCGCCCCCCCTGGCGACTGTTGCGCTGGATGTGTGCCACGACTTCCCTCGCCGTGCCACTCCTCACCTGCCTCGAGTCCCCTGTCGCTATACGGATCGCCGCCAGCCGCCCCCCCTCGCCTTCTCTTTCCCAACCGTTCATCCCTTTGCAGCCCACCCTCCATGCGTCAACCTCAGTCCATTCGCCGACCTCGCGCCCTAATTCCTGCACCCATCTCGCCTCCACCTCTTGTAGCCAGTCCCTCTCTCGGTCGGCTTCCCTTCCCCCTGTTTCATCCTTTTCGAATGCTATCCTTATAGCGCCCCCCTTCACCTGTTGCTGCATTTGTCTACCAACTTCGCGGAGGGCCTTTGCGTATCTCTTAGCCCTCTCCTCTATCGTGTCACCTGTTGCCCCCGGTCGTCCCGCAAATCTCTTCGCCTCCACCTCTATCACCGTCGTGCCCTTCTCCTTCCACTCATACATCCCCCAAGCGGAGCCCCACTGTCTCTGGATTATCTCCCCTGCCCTTTTCTTCTGTTGCACCTTCTGCACCACTGCCCTCTTTTCTCCCCCTTTTTTTGCCCTGATCATGATCACCACCCCCTTTCCCCATTCCTCAATCTTGCCCCCCGTCTCTTGGATCGGCAGCCTGTTCTTTGTGCCCCCCCTTGCACTCCTTCTCACCTCTGTCCACCCTTCTGCCCGTTCTTTTCCTTCATTGTCTCCCTGCTGTTTCTCCGTTACCGTCACCACCTTTCCTCGCAGTGCTCTCTCCTCTTTCACCTCCTGCCGATGCTCTTTCTGCCTTATCTTTTTAAGCATCCTCGCCCGCTCTACCCTTTTTTCTTGCGGCCTCTTCAACGCGACCACCTCTCCACCTGCCCGGCACACCTCCCAGGCGAGGGGCTCCACCTCCTCCATGAACGGCCCCCACCTTCCACCGGCAGGCCCGCACCCTGTAGCATGTGGAAAATAGAAGCAGGAGCCCCTTTCTATCTCCCTCCCGAGCTGCCTCCTGGCATCCTCCAGGCCCTCTCTCCACCACCTCAAGCGGTCTGCCTGCGTCTCTCCCCTTCCCGGCGGCCCGGGTCCTTCTCTTGCGCAGATGTTGACGATCTTGCCCCCCACTGCTTGGTCGTAGACGATCGCCGTCCCCAGGGTCCTTCTCATGTTTTTCCCCTCCTGATACTCATCCGCTTGGGGGTGTTCCCTAAAAATTTCCGCCGTCACCCCCGCCGCGCTGCGGGACTTTCTGTCCGTGATCTGAAAGATCACCGCCCCCCACTTGTGTTCAATTTTTCCCATCCTTCTCCCCAACTTCCCCTTTGCCATTTCCCCCCCCTTCATGGCTTCGCTTTCGTTCCCTTCCTTGTTTTCCACAGATGGGCCCCCCCTGTCCACTTCGCCGCGGGTCACCCACCTCTTTGGCTGCTTTTCCCTGTTTAACCCGCCTGCTTCTTCCCTGCACCTTTTCACCCCTTCCGTGCAGCCGGGCCCCCTCTGCGGCCACTGCCACCCCCTATCTACCACACCGGGCCACCCTCTCCCTTTGCCACGATTCTCACGCTCCTCCACCCTAGCCGCCACACCCTCACCATCACGCTCTTCCACTCTAGCGGTCGAGTTGTAGTGCCCTCCCGTAAAAACCACGGCTATACGCGGCGACAGCTCTCCATATTCGTCCCCAATGACATAAGACCCCCCCGCCAAGGCAACGTCATACACAACGATCCGCAACCGCAGAGTCTTTGATATGATGGCGAGGTCCTCCCCTCCCATCCAGGTCCACCGCGGTGCATATCGCAGACCCTGCGCCACCAAGTTCTTTTGTCTTACGCCTGCCCTTGCCCCTGCTTCAACTTCCTCCATCCTCCACACATTCGCCGCAACGAATGCACGCACGTCCCTCATTTGCGCCACCCCTGGCGGTGCCAGCCCCTGTCTCTGGAGCTGATGCAGGATTGCATGATAACCACAATGCCCATCACCCGGCATTATTTTTTCCACTAGGCCGTCTCGCCACAGAGCGGCCCGCGTCCTCCTCTTATTTGTCTCCCTCTTGCTCTGCCCTTCCTCTGTTCGTTCCCCTTTCTCGCCTCCTGTAAATCCTCCCGAGAGGGGGGGTCGCGTGAGGCCCTTGCCCCTGACTTCCTTCTCCCCTCCTTCACTTTGCCCTTTTTCACTTCTCCCCATTTCACTTTTCTCTTTTTCACTCTCAACACCATTTTCACCCCGTTCACATTCCCCCACGAAGCCTCCTCTGCCCACCTTGCGACCCCCTCCCCCTCTTCTCTCCCCCCCAGATTCCATTCTGTTGCTCATCGTCACAAGATGGGGCACCGTATGCCCCCCTCCTCGCTTTCCACCCCCTAGCGCTAGGGTGGGGCGGTGGTTGTTGGGTCTTCCGTTCGACCTGCAGACAAGGTCCCCCCCGTCTTCAGGGACGTAGGGCTCCCTCCTCCCACCATTTGGCCCGCATCCGGGCCGCCGTACGGTTCGGGGTAAGCGTCGACGCGGACGGCCGCTACAAGGCCTCCTCCTTACTAGGCTGGGCGTCGCGTTCACGTTGCGCCTGGTTGCGCACTCGTGCCGACTGTCTGGGCGCCCTTTCTCCTCTTTCTCCCATCCCCAGCTTCTGGCCAGGTGCGCCCGCGGATGCCCCCCTGCTACAGAGCTCCAGTCTTTCAAGTCACCTTCGGCGACTCTTCCTCCTCTCTTCTGTGTCCGACCTTCTCGCGCCAGCACCTCGGTCGGCTCTGCACTGGAGCCCCTGCGCCCCGGCGATGTCATGTTGGGCATACTTAATAATGAAAAATTAAAGAAACTTCGTCGGTTTTCTTGGGGATCCGGGAACCCCTTTGCGCAGCGGGGTAGACCTCCTCCCCCGGGGCCGCTGCTCCCCAGGCGGTCAGTTAGCACTTTCGCCCTATTTTCCAGAGGTGTCACTCTCCCTCCTTTCCCCTTTAGAGGTCGGCCTCAAATGACCAATCCTCCCACTTCATGCACCGCCTTCTCTCCTGCCTCCCCCCCGCCCTTCACGGAGACGGGGGGGAGAGAGGGCGGGTACTTCAAAACACCCCCCTTCTCCCTGTCCCGACAGCGAGGCCTCCCCATCCCAACCTCCTGTCCTTGCACTCTTCTTTCCCCCCCTTTGGGCTCCCTCCCGGGGAAGCTGCCCTCCCCCCTACTCAGGGCAGCTTCTAGTTCTATCTAGACTAAACTAAAACTAAAACTAAATACAGCACTACTCACGTTTGCCACTACGCAAAGACTTCCCTACTCCTACCAAACCAACCTACTCACCTTACTTAGCACTAAGTCTCCCTTTTTTTTTTTCCTTTTTTTCCGAGCTTCACACTCACCGTGCTTTTTCACTTTTTCTCTTCATCAGGGGGCTCCCCAATTCTTTTTCTTCTTTTTTCGTGTCTTTTTTCTTTGTGTGAGGGCTCTGTGGGGGGGGGTAGTGCGTTCTCCAAGACTCAAGACCGATTCACTGACTCACTTCCTCATCTTCCGGGGCCTCCTTGAAGGAACATGATGAGCCCCACCGAAACGCGAGCCCGACAATGCTAATCACTTGCCGTGACTCTCACTCACTACTTTCAGGGCTTCGCGCCTCAGAGTTTCGCGCCTCAGAGTTTCGGCAGGTCAGGGCTTTCCGCCTCAAAGTTGCGCCACGTCAGGGCTTAGCGCCTCAGAGTTTCACACCTCAGAGTTCCGGCGGGTCAGGGTTTAGCGCCTCAGAGTTCCGCGGGTCAGCGTTTTGCCGTCTCAGGGTTTCCCGCCTCAGAGTTGCGGAATGTCCGGGTTTAGCGCCTCAGAGTTTCGCCCCTCAGAGTTTCCGGAGGTCAGGGCTTCCCGCCTCAGAGTTGCGCAATGTCAGGGTTTAGCGCCTCAGAGTTTCACGCCTCAGAGTTTCGGCATGTCAGGGCTCCCCGCCTCAGAGTTGCGCCAGGTCAGGGTTTACCGCCTCAGAGTTTCCAAGGTCAGAGTTTCAGCGGGTCAGGGTTTCCCGCCTCAGAGTTGCGCAGTTTCAGGGTTTAGCGCCTCAGAGTTTCGGCATGTCAGGGCTTCCCGGCCTCAGAGTTGCGCAGTGTCAGGGTTTCGCGCCTCAGAGTTGCGCGCCTCGGAGTTTCGGCATGTCAGGGCTTTGCGCCTCAGAGTTCCCCGCCTCAGAGTTGCGCCAGGTCAGGGTTTAGCGCCTCAGAGTTTTGCGCCTCAGAGTTTTGCCGTCTCTGGGTTTCCCGCCTCAGAGTTGCGTAATGTCAGGGTTTAGCGCCTCAGAGTTTCGCGCCTCAGAGTTTCGGGATGTCAGGGCTTTCCGCCTCAGGGTTGCGCAATGTCAGGGCTTCGCGCCTCAGAGTTTCGCGCCTCAGAGTTTCGGCATGTCAGGGTTTAGCGCCTCCGAGTTTTGCGCCTCAGAGTTTTGCCGTCTCAGGGTTTCCCGCCTCAGAGTTGCGCAATGTCAGGGCTTAGCGCCTCAGAGTTTCGGGATGTCAGGGCTTCCCCCCTCAGAGTTGCGCAATGTCTTCAGGGCTTCGCGCCTCAGAGTTTCGCGCCTCAGAGTTTCGGCATGTCTGGGCTTCCCGCCTCAGAGTTTCGGCGGGTCACAGTTTCGGCGTGTGACACTGTTTCACCGAGTCGCGAAGACGTTAGCGGGCTCTAACGCGGCCGCCAGCCGCGTTTGGGCCGTCTAACGTCGGGCCCGCAAAGGGGCCCGAATCAGCTCGCGTACCGGGGGGAGATCGCCCGCGGTACGGTGAGCCCGGAGGCTGGAGCCCGCCCAAGAGCTCCGTGGGGTTGTTTTCTCCGAGAATCTGCGGGGAAATCTGCACGCGCCGGGGGGCATTGCCCTGAAGCTCACGGTCTCTTTCTCTCCTGCTCCTAGCAGCTCCTTCTCCCTCGTTCACCTTTCCCTCCTCTCGGACCGCTAAACACACGGGAAACGACTAGTATTAGTTTGTATCTAACTCTAGGTACGTCGAGGACAGAAAAAGAAAAAACGATACAAGTCTACCTCATGGTCCAGAAAAGGTTAATGACGTCATTTCTGCGAGGAGCCCTTTGAGACTCTCTCACAAGAACCGAGAGTCTCTATCTTTCTCTCTTTCTCATCATCGTGTCAGCGGGAAGTGCCATCATTTGTGGGATTGTCCTTTCAGTCGTCTTCGCTGTTCATACCTAAAGACTCTGTTAGGATTAGGATTAGGAGGGTGTCCGCCGTCCGCAGTTTTACTTCTGCCTTCTCAAGCTGTTATGTTGAGAAAAGAAATGAATCATGGCGGGGCTTCTAACCCTGAATGGTTATAAGCTACCTTAAAGATTTTTTGTACAGTGGCATTTCAATATGTGCACGAAAGGGTTGTATACAATTTCGCATGCGAAACATGAATTTTGTACTTCCTCGTACCTATGCGTTGGGCTTAGGGGAGTCTGATTTGTGACTCAGTGTCCATATGAAACCTGTACAAGGAAAAGGATCGTATTGTTACGATCATTCGAGGGATACAAGAAGCTTGAAAGCTTCTTCTTCTGTGCACCATGATGTTGATTATGATAGATTACGCTCGCACGCGACCCTACCGCCTCACGCATGACGCGCTCGCGAGCGCCCTTGCCATCTGTCGCGAAGGACGTTGATGTAAGGGCTCAGGGGACCTTCCTGGAGATCCGGCGGTTGTAGTGGGTTTCATGGGAAGAGTGCGTGTTACTACACGCTACTTTTTTTCTACTTTATCTCTATCGCTTCCGCCGCATAACGCCTCCCTTCCCGCTGCGCTCCACGAACGCATATTACGCCCCGCTGGTTGGTTCCATTCCGGACTTACCCGCTCACGACAAGGCGAGAGGCCGGGCAGCATTAGACCGCCCGACAACTCTCGAGCCCCCGCGGGTCCGCCGACCCTCGCACCCCGCCAGCCTCCCGATGTTCCCGTCGGCCCAGCTAGAGATGCGCAAGCGATATCACGCTGCGGCCGCGGGCGCAAGCTACCGAAAGCGCAGATAGCATAAGCACAAGCGAGGGCCTCTCCCTTTTTATCTACGTTGCTTCTCTGCCTAACTATTACAGCTTCCCCGTCCCCTCAAAACCTTTCCAGTCCCCCAAGAGACGCGGCGCTCCCTGCGCGGTTCACCGTCGTGCCACGGCGGTGACGAAGCGCGCGGCAGCGGGCGTTTCACTTTCAGGCGCTACGCTCAGAAAAGGGCTTCCTCAATAATGGTATACTTCGTGGCCTGGCATATATCTCTAAAAATTATGAATTAATATGCTGAGAGCGAGAGGTCTACACTTTCGCGATTACACTACAACTACCCAAAGGAAGTAGATTGACCGTCAGGATTGAGCTAAGTTAAAAAATCGAGGCGAAACGCAACAGCTTGATCTTAATGACCGAACTGGGTCTCGGTGGTTTGCTTCTAAAAAAATTCGTCGCGGTGTCTCTTCGGCCATCGTAATTGAGTTAAGTTAAAAAATCTACGCGAAACGCAGCAGCTTGATCTTGATGACCGAACTGGGTCTCGGTGGTTTGCTTCTAAAAAAATTCATCACGGTGTCCCTTCGACTATCGTAGTTGAGTTATAAGTTAAAAAGTCTAAGCCTAAGCGAAACACAGCAGCTTGATCTTGATGATCCAACTGGGTCTCGGTGGTTTGTTTCTAAGAAAATTCGCCAAGGCGAAACGCAGCAGCTTGATCTTGATGACCGAACTGGGCCTCGGTGGTTTGCTTCTAAAAAAATTCATCACGGTGTCCCTTCGACTATCGGAGTTGAGTTATAAGTTAAAAAATCTAAGCGAAACGCAACAGCTTGATCTTGATGATCCAACTGGGCCTCGGTGGTTTGTTTCTAAGAAAATTCGCCAAGGCGAAACGAAGCAGCTTGATCTTGATGACCGAACTGGGCCTCGGTGGTTTGTTTCTAAAAGATTTGGCGCGCTGTCTCAGAAGTGGCAGGATGCAAGAATATCGGCGAGCGTAATAGTGAGGCACTATCCGTACTGTTATACATGATCGCGCTGTCTTTGTCAGCCAGCAGATGCTTGCAGATGAGAGCGCCGCTCTCATGTTTTCATCTGCAGGCCGTGGCCGTGGCGCTTGTCTTAAGTTGTTCGCTGTGCGCGGACTTTTTTGACGATACAAGAGGAAGGCGAAACTGGTAAGAAAGTACTCGAGTAGCTATTCTTCTCGTCAGGTCGTTTTTCGCTATCCATAAAAAAAACGCTGCCCAGTATCAGTCTTCACGTGCTCCTCACTATATTCTGTCGATGACTTTAAAATTAAATGCTATGAAAACGAAACGATTTAACTTACGACCAAAGAAACGTTAAAATCTTCTACTGTTGTACAACTTTAACTCAAAGAGTTTTACTCTATAACTCATCTAGATCTAGTACTACTCAAAATCCGGCTTCTCAGCGCATTTTAGCAGACAACATCAGAAATCTTATAAATATCTACAAATATCCGTACTTGGTGAAGTTTGTTGTTGTGTGCAAGTGTTGTGGTGTGTACAAGTGTTGAGACTTATCATGTCTCACGTTCTGCTGCTCTTTCAAATTTTGTCAATTCGATTCACTATTGTTGTTTTTTTTGATAGATGAAATCGAGAACCGAAACGGAAACATAAACACACATGTGATATTATTTATACTTCTCAGTTCTTCAAGGTCTTTAATTACTGCAACGGACACGGATAATATTGCATGGAACAGAATCTGGATCAATTTTTCTTCTAAATGAATTGTAGTCCTCCGACTCCAATATACTCAACTAATAATCCACCTCCACGTCCGCCATTAGGGATATTTCTCTTTGGAAGATTCCCTGTGGCGTTTTCACGCCACTTCACCTTCTACGAAGACACACTAGAGTCCACCTGCCTGGTGGTCACAGCGCTCACAGTGGATGCCGCTTTCTAGGAAAAGCTCTGCTTCGAACTCGGCTTGCTCGGCACGAATTCGTACTCCCGAAGTGAGGTTTGAGCAAGGATGTGTTCCTTCTGCTCGGATGAGATGAGGTACTGTTCATATCTGACTACAGAGCCACCTTCGTTATTTTTTTCTTGTTGGACTGGAACTTCTTTCTGTAGAATCCATTCCGGATTGACACTGAGCTGGGAGGTGACACTGTCCGGCTGAAGTTGCACTAGCGCTGGCTGTTGTTGCAGTTGCTGATCTTTTGGTCGTTGCTCTTTCATGTTACTATTGGTATTTTCGCCAAGCACGATGTCAGCTGCAGTTGTAAAATCTTGTTTGACGAAGTTCCATGTGAGGTGTTGTTCCTTCTTAAAATCAAATGAAGAAGAAAAATAATACCCCGAAAAATATGCCGTGTCTTCGCGTCCTGCCGCCACGCTGCCTTTCGTCTTCTTCGGCCTTAAGATCAGGCGCGTCTCCTCCAGCGTGTTGGTCATTTTTGGTCCCGAGGATGAAGATGACGAAGTTGAAGATGCAGTTTGAGTCCCTCCAAAGGAGGGAGCTACTACATTCTCCGCGTTCCAATGTCGGGAAAATCCGGGTGGTGGGCTCCGGGTCATTCCATCTCCAACCACTGCGACCTCCCCCGACGCTCCGTCCTGGTGGTGCATCTTCAAGTTCTTCAAGTAGGCGAACTGTTTTAGTGTGAGAATGTGATACATGTATGTAGGATGTTCATTCGGGGGGCCTACTTCATGTTCATGCCAGAGAAGCCATCCAAGCTCGCGGTCTACTTGGTCTCCGCTCGCCAAATCAGGAAGACGCTCTGCAGTGGATATATCCATATCGCGGATGTCGCTCGCCAACAGTTGTTAGATGAACAATGAACAAGGACTGAAATATCCACTGAGTCGGCAATCATTCCAGGGCCTTTCTATTAATCATGCTAGTCGGTGCCTGGTCCTTGTAAGTTAGTACTCGGAAAAAAAATTTAGTGCCATAAAGTGGAGTCATTATCGCTAGCGTTTTTCGATCTGATCTGTAAGCAGGCAGCGCCAGCTCCATGTCCTTGGAAGCTTGCGCCAAGACTTTTGAGAGGTCGGTCTCCCAGCCCTGGTTTCCTTCTTCCTTTAGAGAGTAGTGCTCGCCCTGGCCACCGGGAAGAACTACGACTGAGCCGCCTCTTAGTTCATTTTCGTTAGGGTTAGTAAGCTGCAGTTTTTTCAAGGCAGCGTCGGGGCTTCGCCTACCAGTTCTAATCGATGTTAAGAGTCCAAGACTCCACTGGGAAGCCACGTCCTTGCTTTGTAACATTATGTCTGCAGCATTGTCCTGTACGATTTCGATTTGGATCTCTCCTGAGCGCTGTAGTAGTAGTTCTTTGAAGATGCGGCGCTTCTGTACATTGGAGATGATGTAGTAGTCGTATTGCGCTTCTACTGATGCATCTTCGACACCAGTCGAGCTCGAGGACGTCCAGAGAATCCATTCCGCTTGGACTTCGCGGCTAGAACGCTCAAGCAGATCATGATCATTGTCCAACTCCATCTGCACCATGCCCATAAGGCCTCCACTTTCTGACTCTAGTCCGCATTGCAACGAAATCTCCATGTGCTTGTCACCCTCGGCGAAGATCCATGTCGATGTCCCCTCTTTATCTTTTGAAGGTTGAGCAGAGTAGAAGGACGACGAGGCCTCTTCTTGTCTTTTTGGTAGCACTACTTCTTTTTTCTCGCTCGGGCTCGGCTTGCCCTTCGTGCAGCGCAATACCACGCGCGTATTCTCCTTGGTCCGAGGCGTTCGAGGCCGTGGCGGTGATAATGATGCTGCTGGTGGTGATGATGATGATGATGATGATGATGATGATGATGATGATGATGCACCACCGTGGAGATTTGGCACTACCACATCTTCGGCGTCCCAATGCCGGGAAAATCCGGGTGGTGGCCTCCGGGTCATTCCATCTCCAACCACTGCGACCTTCCCCGACGCTCCGTCCACCTGGTGGCGCCTCTCTAAGGATGCGAACTGTTTTAGTGTGAGAATATGATACATGTATGTAGGATGTTCATTCGGGGGGCCTACTTCATGTTCATGCCAGAGAAGCCATCCAAGCTCGCGGTCTACTTGGTCTCCGCTCGCTATATCAGGAAGACGCTCTGCAGTGGATCTATCCATATCGGCGATGTCGCTCGCCAACAGTTGTTAGATGAACAATGAACAAGGACTGAAATATCCACTGAGTCGGCAATCATTCCAGAGCCTTTCTATTAATCATGCTAGCCGGTGCCTGGTCCTTGTAAGTTAGTCTTACTACTCGGAAAAAAAATTTAGTGGCATAAAGTGGAGTCATTATCGCTAGCGTTTTTCGATCTGATTTGTAAGCAGGCAGCGCCAGCTTCTTGTCCTTGGAAGCTTGCGCCAAGACTTTTGAGAGGTCGGTCTCCCAGCCCTGGTTGCCTGCTTCCTTTAGAGAGTAGTCTTCGCCCTGGCCACCGGGAAGAACTACGACTGGGTCGCCACTTAGTTCATCTTCGTTAGGGTTAGTAAGCTGCAGCTTTTTCAAGGCAGCTTTGGGGCTTCGCCTACCAGTTCTAATCGATGTTAAGAGTTCAAGACTCCACCTGGAAGTCACGTCGTTGCTTTGTAACATTATGTCTGCAGCATTGTCCTGCACGATTTCGATTTGGATCGTTCCTGAGCGCTGTCGTAGTAGTATTTCGAAGATGAGGCGCTTCTGTACATTGGAGATGATGTAGTATTTGTATTGCGCTTCTACTGATTCATCTTCGACACCAGTCGAGCTCGAGGACGTCCAGAGAATCCATTCCGCTTGGACTTCGTGGCCAGACTTCTTAAGCAGCGCATGATCGGCGTCCGACTTCATCTGCACCATTCCCATAAGGCCTCCACTTTCTGACTCTTGTCCGCATTGCAACAAAATCTCCACGGAAGGCTCGGCGAAGGTCCATGTCGATGTCCTCTCTTTTGAAGGTGGATCAGAGTAGAAGAACGGCGAGGACTTTTCTTGTTTTAGTAGCACTACTTGTTTTCTATTTTCGTTCGTGCAGCGCAATACCACGCGCGTATTCTCATTGGTCCGAGGCGTTCGAGGCCGTGACGGTGATGATGAAGATGCTGCTGCTGCTGCTGCTGGTGATGATGATGATGATGATGCACCACCGTGGAGATTCGGCACTGCTACATCTTCCGCGTCCCAACGCCGTGAAAATCCTTGTTGCAGAAGACTGCCAGGAGTCTCGTGGCCTTCGTTGTCGTTCATCACCTCGTACTCCTTTTCGAGCTTCTTCCACTGCTCGTAGGCGAGGACGTAGTAGTTGTAGTCAGGGCGTCGTGCTCCATCCTCGGTATCGGTCACACTATTTACATCTACTCTATGCCAGAAAAGGCTCCAGGAGGGGTCGTGGGTCTGCGTTCCAGAGACTGTGCCGACCGGATTGAAATGATCTCGAACTTAGGGAACGACAAGTGAGAAATTTATCCACAGAAGAAAGGGTCCCGGGCACTTTTATTTTTTGATGTTAAGCGCGGGCGCCGGGACCCAATGCGGATACATTTCTATCTTATATTGCTGACATAAATGCTGATGCTCATGATTCTTCCTAGTGTTCTTCGGTCGGATTCATAGGGAGTGACTTTCAGCGGTTGACGGTGAGATCCTTGTCTATTGATGAATCTCATCGCATTACTGTCCCCTGCGCCGGAGAAGTAGTACCCAAAGGAAAGCTCTAGGTCGACCTTAATACCTGGTTGGTTGACGTTCTTGGTTTTCAAAAATCTTATTGTAGATACTGCCTTGCCGTCAACAGGAGAAGTTGAAGTGGCCACACCAAGTCTGATTTGATGTAACTGCTCGCGGGTGAAGTTGATCGTGTCAGGATAACCCGCTTCCTCTTTTAGTGCGACAAACCTCTCGTCGATCCTCATTTTCTGATGTGATGAGATAATGTAGACAGTGGGAGGGCTCCAGAGAATCCATTCGCGTGATGTTTCGGAAAATCGGGCAAGCGTATGATGAGCGTCGAGCCCTACCGGCATCATGGTCATTCCCGCACCTTCGCATTGCAACGGAATCCGCTTAGGATCCTCCTTGGCTAAGCTCCATGTTGTCAGTTCGGTTGATGCTGAGCTCGGCAGTGAAGCAGAGTAGAAGTTTTCCTCTACTTCTAGTAAGACTGTGACTACTTCATCTGATCTTATTCTCCTCTTCATGTCATCCGTGCAAGTCAGAGGCACAAGCTCACTGGCAGCACCGATCAAAGGCATTCGAGATGGAGGGGGAGCCGGATGCTGTGATGATTCAGCACCAAGGTTGGGGAGGTGCGGCACATGTGCATCTTCCATGTTCCAATGCCGTGAAAATCCTTCTGGCAGAAGACCACGCTGGGTCACTTCATGTTGACCTAGTTGTAGGCGCTGCTCTTGTCGCGAGATCTGGTTCTTGATCAAATTCTTCATGACGGACTCTTTCTGTTGTAGTGTGAGATACCAGTACGTGTATGCAGGGCGTATCTTTGCAGCAGATCCCCACTGATCCGTAGCCTCACTTGATTTATGCCAAAGAAGCCAGCCAAGCTCACGATCGCCGCCCCCATTTCCAGGATGAGCTGCCGCAGGCGCAGTGGATATATGGCGGATGTCGCTCTCCAGCAGTTGTTAGATGAACATTGAACAAGGACTGAAATATCCACTGAGTCGGCGATTCCGATTCCAGCGCCTTTCTATTAATTATGCTAGTCGGTGCCTGGTTCTTGTAGCTGTAAGTACGCGGGAAAAAATTTTCTTCCTTACTGCCTTAAAGTGGTGTCGTTATTGCTAGCGTTCTTTCATCTGACCCGTAAACAGGCAGCAACACCTTCCGGGGTGCACCCGTGAAGGTAGACTGCAGTCCCTGAGGCCGATCTCCTGTGTCCGATAGAGAGTAGACATTCTCGCCAGAGATTGCCAGAACCTCTATATACGAAAATCCTTTGCTTTTCATGACTTTTGGGCACCTAGTCTATTGCAGCGGAAGTTCTCCAGTGCACCCTACTGAGCAATAACCACCATTGCCAGAGCTGTAATCCCACGCCAAAAATAGCCCCAAAACGCAACGACTCAGCGCGCAGTACCTACCTCGCTAGCTACCCAGCCGTGGTGGGCGTAATTATAGCCCGCCCACCTGTTCCCACCCAGCCGAAAAAGAGGGGGACTCGCTGTACCCCGCGAGCCACTCATCCCAGCAGAGGCGCTCCAGAGCACCAGCACAACCACTATCACACAAGAACAGCCGACGACAGCCTGACATCTTCGAGGGCGCTTCTGCGTGGGCGCGGCGGGCGCCCTGAATCCCACGGACGACACCCACGCAAGAAAAAGAACGACAACAGCGCCACGAGTGTGCGCAGATTATAGACACACCCCCCACCCAGTCCCAGGCAGCGCACAGCCATCATAATGGAAGCCCCGCCCTGCTCTGGCAGGTTCTGGAGCCAGCGTCTCCACCCGCGCAAGTCTCAGACGCTTGGCAGCCCCAAGAACCGAAAGAAGGCTGAGGTTCGCGGCGAACCTCAGAAATTCCAGGTGTCCTAAGATTCAATTTCTGAGACACGCCAAAATCCTGAGGTTCGCGGCGAACCTCAGGGGCTTTTCTGGTCCACCGGCTGACCCAGTAAACCCCACTCGGCCAGTCCGAGGACCAGGAAAGCCCCTAAGGTTCGCTGCGAACCTCAGGACTCTTTCAAGTCTCAGAAAACGGAGGTTTCTGAGGTTCGCGGAGAATATGCGGCCTTTCTCAGTCGGCCGAACTGGAAAACGCCTAACACTCGACGGCGACACCCGCCACTTCATGCCTGAGACAAGCGGGAGGCGCGGTAGCCGGTAGGTGTGACCACCTCACCGACCACGCGTCTCGCCCCGCACATGCTGACCGCCATCAACTAGCAAGGCAAGCCCGCGCGCCCACTCCTCCCTGTCGGATCAACATTGCCAACAGCTCACGCAACGACATGCCACGCAGACGCGCCTCTGGACGCTGAGGCAAGGCTTCCGCGGACTAAAAGCTCGGCGCATGAGCGACACGCGGCCGCAGTGGGTGTGATCGACGCACGGAGAGAACAAGCAAAGCGCTCGGCGCTCGTTTGGGGCAATGAGGTCGCAACGCCGACAAGAGCAGCGCCTTCCCCGCATACCGCCCCCGAGAGAGCCAGCCGCCCCACGTTTAGCGACTGAGCCAAACGCAGCGCGCACCCTCCCGGTTGCGGAAGGCGCTTCGTCCCCTTAAAACCAGCCCAGTGTACCCTACTGGAGATTTCCCGCTGAGCAAACATACTAGGAACAAGAGTCATGTCTATTGTGCGAGCAAGCTGCAGTTTTTCTAAACGAGCACTGGGGTTGAGCCCACCAGTTCTGATCGATATTAACCATTCAAGATTCAGCTTTTCTTGTAACATCTCGTGGTTGATTTCGATTATTGTTGGTGATGTTGATAAAGAAGAAGATGTTGTCTCTAAGAAGCTAGTGGAAAAAGCAGTTCTACTCCTTCTTCTACTCCGACTGTCAGAAGTTGCGCTTCTACTACTGCTTCTGGAACTTGTTCTACTACTTGTAGTAGAGTTGTAAACGCTCATCATGGAGGAGTAGATGTAGTCAGACGTCGATATCCATGGTGCATCTTCATGTTCATAACCAGATGCACGATCGTTGTTAGTCGCCAGGGAGTAGCTGTAGTCTAGACCCCAAACATCGGCAACAAGGCCGATTGTTGACATGAGGAAGATGAGCCGAGCAAACATTCTTTCAAAGTGGAAGTGGTCTTGAAATCGTGTAGCTGGTGCCGGTGGCACCAAAATTAGCAACATCTTTATTGACTTGTAGAAGTACAACTAGTAGTTCTAGTTGTAGTAGGAGTGTCTCATGAAAAATGTTCGGAGAAGGTACTTTGGCTACAGGTCGGGCACCAGGGCTTTCCTCGTCTCGTGTAGTAATTAGAGCTAGAAGTTAGTACTTAGCTATTTTCATCTTTTTTTGTCCTACGCCTAGCCTAGATGCGTTGCTTTCTCCCATCATGGAAGCACTACTTTCTCTTTTTTCGACTCTCGGTTAGCTACCTTTTGCGACAACTAGCTGTTTTTCATTGTTGTATGTCTTGTAGCACTTTGCTCCACTTTTTAAGCTCTTTTCTGACTTTCTCCCTCTCTCTTTCCTACTTTTTTCATTACACAGATCATCTGATGACTTTCTCTCTGTTCTTCAGCTGTGTTTGTACTTATCCCAGGTACGAGGGATCGCACACCATAGGCAAAACAACTTTTTGTCAAAGCCTCTTCTGTGCATCGATAGGCTCCGGTTATACCTCCACTTGTCATTCAATCGTTCTCTATCGCTATTCACCTTCTTCTATTCATCGATCCTTTCTTGAAGATCTTGTTAGTTCGCTTGTGATGTTGTCATTTACATTGATTGTCACTAAATACTAAGCAAATCGATTCTCATGTTGGAATGGGAGAAGATACACAAACCAGGTCAAGGAATGCTCAATGTACTACGCTAAGACCATTGAAACAGCTCCGTAGGCCAGCAGCTAGACTTTACTACAACAACAAACTACTACACTCCTACCACCATGTTGACCTTCTGACGAAGTACATGCATTTATTTGTCGTCGCTAGAAGATTTTACATTATTCAGTCGTCACAGATACTCTTCCGTTTTAACTTACTTCAACAATTTGGCGTAGGTGCATTTATTGGACAGCTAATATCTTCGAAGTCAATTACAATCACGTTTCATCTTGTTTACATATTACTCAATCTCTCAGCATATGCGTTCTTTTCATCTCGATCTACTCAACGTCACTATCACAATCGAAGGTATGGTAATCAAAATATAGTGCTGGATTAAAAATGATTGCAAACATGGGTGAATCAGCGGCAAGAGTGCACTCCATTCCATGAAGTCAGTCATTGGCTAGCATGCCAACCCCTAGACTATACGATGACACTCTGCAGCCTCAAGAGTACATTCCTGTATCAGTATCTGTATGTAGTGAATATTTCTACGGTTTGTAGTAAGTATTTCATTTTCATCAGAAAAAAAATCTATTTGGCTGTGCACACAGTAAAATTCATCCTTTTCCTTTTCCTAAGTATCTGTGCTCTGACTTATGATGAAACAAACACTAAATGATTATCCATCATGGTCGTAGACGAAATGAAGAAAATGTTGATCTACTTACTGAATCTGAATATTCTCGGCGATATAATTTCAAAGATGATGGTGAACTTGAAGATGAAGAAGTACTACCTGGCACTAGCCTCCAAGCTAGAGCTTTTTTCTAGTGCATCAATACGAAAAAGAAAATCAGATTTCTATATAAGCTTTCTGTGCATAATTCTCAAAAAAGGTTTCTATTGGTCTGAATCTAAATGCTTTCCATATCCATTTCGAGCTAATTTTGGTAATATCTCTCTACTCTTAGCGTTCGGACTACTTTCTCGGGTTACAATACGGAGAAGTTGGAGCATGTACTACGATAGTAAAGTTCAAATGAAAATGTACTTACTTGGTGCTGTACTAGTTCGTCTTCGCTGTGATTCATCTTCTTAGCAACGTGACTGTAACTGAGTCTTTTCGTAGCACGACCACTTTCCTAGTTTTCCAGGGGCGGCTCTTCCTCTAGCATTGGCGGTGTATTACTCAACTCGACCATTGCGTCCATGGTAGTTGCGTAAACCAGGAAAGGTCCAGTCTTGTTCGGGTCGTAGGTGCATGGCAGAATAGGGCATTAGAGTCGCCTTTATTTCTTCATCTGTCTACTTGGTCCTAACATCATCTCGATAGAGGTGCCATATTTCGTCACTTGTATAATGATATTTCAGATCATGGAGAGAGGGTATTTCATGGGCGGGTAAGGGTATCGAGATGCTGAGACAATTACAGATTTGAACAAACGCTGGTGACCATAAAGATAGTTTCCCGCTGGCAAGGGCACGTCTAGCGCGATCTCATGCGACGCCGCAAAAGTTGTTTCATAGACAAATGTTAGAGGTTGAGCTTCTGGAGTTGTCTTGGAGGCGTTGATTGACGTGTGACCTTCCCTGCTGACACTAGTACTCGTCCCAGAAGTGTTGACTGACGTGTGACCTTCCCTGCTGACACTCGTACTAGTCCCAGAAGCGTTGATTGACGTGTGACCTTCCCTGCTGACAGTAGTACTAGTCCCAGAAGCGTTGATTGACGTGTGACCTTCCCTGCTGACACTAGTACTAGTCCCAGAAGCGTTGATTGACGTGTGACCTTCCCTGCTGACACTAGTACTAGTCCCAGAAGCGTTGATTGACGTGTGACCTTCCCTGCTGACACTAGTACTAGTCCTGAGGTCCTCTGACAGTAGACACCCTGAGGAGGTCTTCATCTCAGTCTCTTGTTTCCTCTTCTAGTAGTACTAAAACTAACTAAAACCACTTAGGTGGAACAAGTAGTAGAGGATATCCTTCCTCATACTCACGCTGCTGTAGGAAGGAGCAAGCGACATGAACGTTATAGCCTTAACTCTTTCTTGATGGAATTAGAAGGTATTCTTACTCTTAGACGGTTTCTCTTACTCACACTCACTCTTGGTCTTGCCTTAACACTAGATCCCTTGAAATGACGATTTGTTTATGCTGGTCGAACTGCAATCGCATTACGTAGAAGCCAAGCATGCACCCAACTGCATCTTTGGCGATCTTCTGTCTCCACGTTTTCTCGCAGCGTGCGAGAAAAATCGTCACGTTCTTGCTGTCTCAAGTTAGAAGGGAGAAAGGGGCTTGAGGTTTGAGGTGTAATTTCTTTGGATCTCACATCAATCTACTATGTGCGGGAAAAAACTTTTCCTTACACGATTACAGATTAAGTACAACGTAGTTCTTTCGTTGCATGTGGACATGCTTCATCTCAGGAGTAGCAGAATGTGTTGATTTCTGATTCTGGCTCGGAAACAACGGTCTAAATGTCTAGACCGATTGTCTTCGTCATCGTCTGCGCTTGTTGAATCCCTAAATTCAAAAGCCTCATGTAGACCGCAGGATTTTTTCCCCAGCTACTGGTCTTCGGCGGTTCGTATGGTGGGTAGTACAAGTGGCTGCCGCCTGCACTATCAGCGGTCCATTCTGAAGTAATCAGAGGATGCTGTTGGTCGGCTAGGCGGCACTGCTTGTAGATCTCCCTATCGGAGTAAACGGTCACTGTAGCGTTACCAACCAGGCCTTCCTCGCTCAAGCTAGGCACGATGCAGAGTGGTCCGGCAACTGGCGCCGATTGAGCGATGGGGAGTTAGAAGAGAAAAGCTTCTTGGTAATTTTTGACAAGGTGATCGTGATGGAATTGGAAATGGTAAGGCGAAAGGAGCTATTAATATCTTTCTAAAAAAGTGCATGTGTAGACATTGTGACGTTGTTGAAAATGAGAAGACACAAATTTGCGAAATTGACAAGAGTCTTCAACATACGTAGTTGCACTTGATGTCGATCGATTTCATGATCATCATCTCCATGTTAATCCGATTACGAGGTCGATGGGGAATGCCTACAACTAGAGCGAAGGGAGGTAATCATATTAGTAGACCAATGCTTATTGTCGCTTCTTCTATTCTTGAAGAGTATAAGCGCAAGCGAAAATAGGTGACAATAAGTGAAACTCGACCATAAGCACAAGTTTTGTCTTCTGAGAACGGCGCTTCTTTCATCCAGTCATTGGGCATGATTTGCAGTTTCCTCTTCAAGAACGTCTCGTCCAACTCGTTCATGCCTTTCGCATTCTGGGATTCGTCAGGTAGCAACCCTTTGATTAGAGGCTGGAAAGCATCTTGCCGGTAGAGCCTTTGGCTTCTCTTTGGAGAGGAAAACACATTGTCCTTCAGGAATATGGATATGCTTCTGAAGATGAACTTGCTCTCCTTCGGGATCTATTCCTACCGATGATAGATCTAGAAGTACAATTTCAAATCACGGGAAGCTTTGTTTTGCCTTAACTTCTTCACTCTTCCAAGACTTTTGTCTGGTTGCGATGCCGGGACTAGCCGACACAGGGTCGCTCCAATTTCACCCACTGGTTTTTTTCTCCCTACTATTCGCTCAACCACTACTTTCACTGTTGTTTGCTTGTTGAAGGCGAGCACTAGTTGCGGGTTTCGACCCCAGCCTGGGTTGTCAGTGATAGCACCTGTTTCGGCGTCCTTCTTCTGTCTTCTGCCTCCGCTATTGCTATCCTTGAATTCGACTGAGAAAACTGTCCTATACAGCTTCGGGACCAAGTCGATGCCAATTTCATTATCCGCGAAAAAACGGAGGCAAAACTGCTTACCGGCTTCAGGCTTGGCAGTGGCTTGGAATGGAATCTGGAGATAAAGTGGGAGATAAAGTTGAATTTTTCTATTGCTCCTTCTCTTCATCGTCATGTGTCGTGTTAGATTAACAATACCACTCACAAGCCTCGAAAAACTACGAAACCAACAAAAAATCAAAAGAAGCAGAGACAATCTATCAACATCACATGTATGTTTCTTCCACATTTCGACTTGATTAACCATGTAAATATCAATATACCAAGATAAACTGTGAGCAGCCTAATGCCGCTGGGTCGATGGTCGCTTCGAAATTAACTTCGGAATGCAGTGTCTTCCCCACAGCAGCTATCTCTCCATCTGGAAATTCCCACAAAACCGGCATCCCCTTCGCTTTGTACATTATCTGGGAAAGAGGAAGACGAATGTTAGGAAGTTTACTATAAATAAGGTAAAGGTGATGAACGCTGGATCCTAGCTGGACGCCTACATACGCCCAGCATGCTCATCAATTATACATCAATCATCGTGATTGATGTCTTCGCCCCCATAGAAATTGAAATTAATACATCTTCGAAGAGTGTCTGGACTATAACATGTAGTAACTAAGGGTGTCCCGCCTGTCTCAGAGCAACTTCAATACCATCTGTATCTGGTTTTGAGGTGAACTTGCATGCTGCGTCAACGACACGAACAGCGTCGTCGGCTTTGTTATCGTTATCTTGTACTGCGGATTTGACACGAAGTCTGGGTCGGTCGGAGCTTGACCCTTGGAGTCGTCCCATGATGCGCATAGGGCGTATTGATCTGTAGTTGTGAGAACATGATCGAGGAAGATGAAGGTCGATAGGAATAGAGATTAATATGTCCTCGTGGTTGTGCTAGAAGAAGAAGTGGTAGCTTGATCATGAAATGGGATGAATATCTGCCTCCCGCCAAAACGAAAACTGAAGAATCGACTACTACAAACACAAATTATAATGATCTCATCCACGTCTACGTCAAAAACAGTACGATAATCCGCTTTGAATAACCGGCACAGAGTCTGGAAGTCTCCGAAGGCTTTCTCAAACTCTTTCCATGGCATCCAAAAAGTGCCATCTCCCATATCCTGGTGCGCACCAATCCTGTCACGCACATCTGTTTTCTTTCCCCAAGCAATCGTACCATTCCAGTTGTACTCTGCGCCATAAGGGTTTCTCAACCTGACTAGCTGAAAACTATGGGATTCGACCATATCGACGATGGGAGTTAGACAAGGAAGATGAGGGGGAGATGGTGAAGATGGAAGTCTACATATTGTAAACGTAGAGCAGTAGTTGACGACCACGACCAGAATCGGTATCTTCAAAAAAATTGTGAGGAGAAAGATCAAGAAAATCAGCATCTACCTCTACGTCTCCGTCTACTTCGACGAAATATTGAAATTTACGTCCTCCCCTGCAATCCATATTTATTACAAGTTGTACTTCTACAACAAGAACTAGTAATAAATAACAACATCATCATCTTCATCAACTTCAACAGTCAACACGAACCTTCATAAGAGATATGGTGATTCGGGCAAGAGACCCAGCTTTTCGCTTTTCGCTGTGCTCAGGACTGTCACCAAACTACCAGACAAAAACTTTTGCTGCAAAGACGCCCATTCTGGTTTCTCCCTTCTATTTTCTAGACAGCCACCTGAGAGCATCAACAACGCTGTCTCAAAGGCTTGCATACCTCCATTGTCGAAGAACATCTGGGAACTCTCATAGCACCCATACTCCTTCGCAAACAGTTTCTCGAGAAAGGCACCCCACAACTCAGTGTTGCTATCTAACACCTCACCGGGGAAATTGCAGTCAAGGGTTACGTTCTGCCACTCGAAATTCCTGTAAACCTGCAAAACCACAAGACCACTACTCTGCCATTGCACTGTGTAGTGGTGAGTTTTTGTATTTTTTCGTAATAATCTTATCTAGCTGCAATGAGAAGAATGAGAAATTTTGATTTCTTGATGTTGATGAAGCACCCGAGAAAGCCCATTGAGATCATTCATTATTAACCAACTGCAAAAAGCATCACTATCTACTTAAATGCATACGATTGAATTCGCTTCCAAATATCCTTTGCAAAAGCTCAGGTCTTGTTGCGGCGAATGATATTGCAGCCATGAGGTATTTGCTAGATAAGACGTGACTTTTAAGGTCCGCAACTGGCTTGCCCTCCGGAAACATCTTCTTCGTGGGTTCTGGTTGAACCCAACTTGATTCCGATCCGCCTTTTTGGATAAACGAGTTCTCGCAGAACCACCTGTTGGATGGATGGATGGATCGAGGTCGAGCTTCAGCGTAAAAAAAGTTGGACGTTATTGGAATTCGCTCCTAAAGAAAAATAGAGCACGTTGCTGTGCTTTAGTTCTGAAGTAGTTGTAGTAGGCTACTATTGCGGTAGTATGTGCTGCTGCAGCGCGAGTAGTCGTGCGTAGTGCTAGTGGTATTCGTTGTAGTACTGCTTTACCTTTAGTTTTCAATACTACTGGTTCTTCTGGTACCATTCGTACAGTAGGTTGTAGTTGTATGACGTAAACTACCTCGTTTTTTCAGAAGATGATGACACTTGATACGACGTTTCCATCTGCTGCATCTTCACGTTGTTGTCTCACCAGCAACAGCACGAAGAAGTAGTTAAGGGGGAACACATTTTCTAACGACGTAGAAATGACGAGGAAGTAGTTAATGTCAACGATATTGTTCTTTTGGATTTGGCGTTCCGGTGCTTTGGCGGCTCAAGCTTTTGTACACGAAAAGAATCTCCTCAACTATAAGGGAGAGCCACGACGTAGCAAGATAATGGGGAAAGCAAGATAATGGGGCGTGGAAAATTATTAGAGAACGCGCTGATCGTAATCCGAATGGAAGACCATTTGGTCATCGATTTCGAAATCGTTCTTCAAGAACTGGCTCGGCTTCACCGTTTCTGCAGTTACAGCTTCACAAGATCATGAAGATCTAGTCATGCTCGCGCTGCCAAGGTTCACGCCTGCTGCCACTGCCTTTTCACTGCTCTTCTTTCCTCTACGACCACGACGAAAGAGTAGTTACCAAAATAACTTCTGCAAGAACAACCACTCTCCTACTACAAATTCTACTAAGAACAATACTCTTCTGCAAGAACAAGAACCACTCTCCTACTATAAATTCTACTAAGCCCACAGACCTAGACGACGATTCCAGACACGGAAGTATATCGAACTAGAACTTTCTTCAGCACGTTTAGGTTTAGAACTTTCACGTTTAGGTTTATACACTGAGCTTTCGCGTTTTGGTAATCGAGGGTCTTCAAATCGAGGTCCACTTGAACTACTTTTCTCCAATATACGTTGAAGTTCCGGCGTTGGCGGTTCTGGAATGTTGTCACCTGAGGGAGGGTTTTATATTCAGTGGAAGATCGAAGATGAAGGTATGGGCAAGCTGCAATAGGAGGTGTGAACAGAAACAATAAGAGTTTTTCAACGATAAACATGGTTAACATGATGCTGCACCAGCACCAGGGTAAACCTCCTAAAAATTCTGGTTCTGGTACAGTAAATGAGTTACAAAGACAAACGTGTTCTTGCGATAATTTCAACGAACTACAACCACGTATCAAAATTATCCATGATGAAGATGGATCTAGTTCTAGAAAGACCCTTGCGTTCACGTTCTCCGTCTACAAAATAAGCCTCCAAACTCTTTTTACCTGGTCTCTCATACGGAGCTGCGTTTCCTGCTCTCGCTTGCTTTCTCTTTTCAACTTCTTGCTTGGCTTGCTTCTGTCTCTGTTTCGCCTGCATTTTCGTTGCTGCAGCGTTGCCTTTGTCGCCTAGAGAGGAGGCCCAAGCCGCCAAGGCTTCTGGGGAGTCATCACTGGGGATATCCTCCTCTGCTGCGGCAGCTTTTGACTCCTCCACAGCAGCCGCTGCAAGCTGTTCTCGTAGTTCCGCGACTTCCCTTTTCGCCGGCTATTAGAAAATTCAGACAACAAGGTCGTGTTGATCAATTTCGAAAATACCATGCGCAAGTCGTGCATGCGCTGTAAGTAAAAAGAACTATATTATAGTAGATCTTCATACAGTTACAGAAAATGAAAAAAATCCGATTCATAAATTTTTGCTCTCTGCACTGCTTGCATTCTAGCTGCTGCTTTGTCAGCGTCGTCGCCTAGTCCTGCTGTCCAAGCTGCTAGTGCTTCTGGTGATTCTTCTGGATCGACCGCGTCTGCCGCAGCCTTTTCCTTTTCCATAAGTTGCGCCCTCAGCGTATCTACTTCTTTCTTCGCCTGCTTTGCGCGTTGTCGCGTCTGCAAGGCGAGGGCAGCAGCGTTGCCATCGGCGCCGAGACCTGCAGCCCATTCGGCAAGAGCTTCTGGGGAATCAGGGTCGACTGCACCTGCTGCGGTATCGCCTGATGCGATGGCATCTGCGCGCGCTTTCTTAAGCGCTTCCACCTCTTTGCGAGCCTGTGTAGTTCATTGAAGAGAGTAGAAGGTCTAGGTCGTTGAAGAGCAAGAAAAAGAATATCAAGGAGGAGGTGTAGAAGGTCTAGGTCGTTGAAGAGCAAGAACAAGAATATCAACAAGGAGGTAGTACAGGAGACAGAAAAGAGTAAGTAGAAGGTCGTTGAAGAGCAAGAACAAGAATATCAAGGAGGTAGTACAGGAGACCACAGAAAAGAACAAGATGAAAGTGATCAAAATAAAAGAAATCAATGGTCGTGATAATCCGTAATTTAGCGAATCTTACGCTATTCACGGATGAAGTACCGCTGAGCCTCGATGCCTAGCTTGCATCATGCTGGCAGCCTTGTCTCCTTTGTCACCTAAGGAGTCTGCCCAGGCAGCCAACTGTTCAGGAGACTCAGGGTCTACTGCAGCTGCGGATGCGTCGCCACCTGCGATAGCTTCTTCTCGAGCCTTCTTGAGCGCTTCGACTTCTCGTCGTGCCTGAGTGACATCAAACAGGAGGGAGAGTGTGATCATAAGAACGTGTCAGAGATGAGGATAGCTGTCCATCTAAGTAGGCAAACAAGGTGTGGACCTGGATGTGGATTGATTCGTAGCAAATAAAAAGCAGAAGAAGTTGTACTGCCGTCCCTCTATGCCTAGCTTGCATCATACTCGCGGCTTTATCGCCTTTTTCCCCTAAGGATTCAGACCACGCCATCAGCTGTTCTGGTGATTCTGGATCAACTCCTGCTGCATCAGTATCGCCAGCGGCTATTGCCTCTTCTCTAGCTTTCTTCAACGCTTCAACTTCTTTGCGAGCCTGGTGGTTGACATTCATTTGGATAAGGATTTTCTTTTGAAGAGTAAGCTTTCGTCTTCAGATTAGGAGAAGATATTCTGACTTAAATCTGGGTTCTTGATAATATTCTTTCAAGTTCCATTTCGTTTTCGACTAAAATCTTGCTTCTTCTAGTATCACAAAATACAGCACACTCACGACGCACGCATAACTGATAAAGTACCGCTGAGCCTCGATGCCTTGCTTGCATCATGCTCGCAGCCTTATCGCCTTTATCACCTAAGGATTCAGACCAAGCCAGTAGTTGCTCGGGTGATTCCGGGTCAACTCCTGCTGCATCAGTATCCCCAGCTGCAAGAGCTTCCTCTCGCGCTTTTTTGAGTGCTTCTACTTCTCTGCGCGCCTGATTTGGATTTCTAGCACTTGCAAGGACTAGGACTGTAAGTTGTAAAAAATCAAACTACAGGATGCAGAACATCATCCATCCTATAGAAACAGCGAAGTCTGAAGATTTGGACGGCCTTTTTCGCGTCTGCAAGTAGAACCAACAACATCATGCATGTGAATGTTACTGCTCTAACACTAAGAAAGTGCATACTCGTCCTAAGATGTAAGACAGACAGCATACCGCTGATCCCCTATGCCTAGCTTGCATCATACTCGCTGCTTTATCGCCTTTATCACCTAAGGAGTCTGCCCATGCAGCCAACTGTTCAGGTGATTCCGGATCGACTCCTGCTGCATCAGTATCGCCAGCGGCTATTGCCTCTTCTCTAGCTTTCTTTAACGCTTCAACCTCTCTGCGGGCCTGATGTCGTGATTTTGGTAGAAGTTTTTGAATCAAGTGGAAGTAGAAGGAAAAAGGGTCTATTTGTAGTTTCTTCTACCGTAGTGAAAGTGAAACTAACGTGAAGAAAAAGGACGAGTTGGACAACTCTCCACAGCCTTATATGAAGCATGCTTTTGCACTATCGAAAGACACTCGGAAAAAAAAGCAGAAGGAAAAAAAGCTACTGCAGTTCCCCTGTGTCTTGCTTGCATCATACTGGCAGCCTTGTCACCTTTGTCACCTAAGGAGTCTGCCCAGGCAGCCAACTGTTCAGGAGACTCAGGGTCTACTGCAGCTGCGGATGCGTCGCCACCTGCGATAGCTTCTTCTCGAGCCTTCTTGAGCGCTTCGACTTCTCGTCGTGCCTGAGTGACAAGCAGGAGGGAGAGTGTGATCATAAGAATGTGGCAGAGATGGGGATAGCTGTCCATCTAAGTAGGCAAACAAGGTGTGGATTGGTTCGTAGCAAATAAAAAGCAGAAAAAGTTGTACTGCCGTCCCTCTATGCCTAGCTTGCATCATACTCGCTGCTTTATCGCCTTTATCCCCTAGGGATTCAGCCCATGCAGCCAACTGTTCAGGTGATTCCGGATCGACTCCTGCTGCATCAGTATCACCAGCAGCAATAGCAGCCTCCCTTGCAGCTTTCAATGCCTCGACTTCTTTTCGAGCCTTATTTTTATTAAGAGGAATGTTGTGAATAGCCTACACGTACACCAACTGATGATAATCCATCGAGTAAGCAGTTGTAGAAGTTGTCATGCTGTGCATTAACTTGCGATAAAACATCATTATCATTTGTTGATCAAGAGCAGGACTATCGGGTAGCTAAAGCTATACATAAACTAGATACGAACTCTGTATCTGTAACTAATACTAAGCCCGCTCATAGTATAGTTAGACTTTTTTCGCCCGATATCGGGCCGAGTTGCTCGAGTTGCTCGAGTTGAACGAGTTCCATACCAAAAACCATAGATACATAGATACTCAATAATAGATACTCAATAATAGATTAAGATTATAGACTACTCTATTATAGATACATAGATACTTAATAATTAGTACCGCAGACCCTCTATGTCTTGCTTGCATCAAGCTCGCAGCTTTGTCGCCTTTATCGCCTAGACCAGCTGCCCATTCGGCTAACGCGGCTGGGTCATCGTCATCTAAAGCTTCCTGCTTTGCCTCTGCCGCATCTTCCACCGCCTGAGCCGCAGATAATTTTTGGCGGAGTTCGTCTACTTCTTTCTTGGCCTTTTTAGCTCGCGCTCTCGCCTGCATTTTCACTGCGGCAGCGTCGGCTTCTGCACCAAGGTCGGCTGTCCCGAGATTAGAAGAGGAAGAAGATTGAGATTCTTTAATATAAGAGATGAAACAAGGCACTAAAGATTTGAAGTAGAAGTACTACTAACTTACACCTACTGCTATAATTTCATTGAAGTACTAGAAGTACTACTTACACCTACTGCTATAATTTCATTGAGTACTATACTATTACTACTTTTGCTTTTCTTCAACACACATCTACATCTACTTAGATAAATTTGTTCATAAACTTCGCTAGATTTTCTGGTGATTCAGCATCGTCTTCTGCAGTCGCGTGTTGCTGTTCTGCTTCGGCTAACTGTTTCCTCAAAGCGGTCACTTCTTTCCTCGCCTGCTTACTTCGCTGTACGGCCTGCATTTTGGCAGCGGCAGCGTCAGCATCAGCTCCAAGAGACGCTGTCCATTTTGCTAACTCTTCAGGACTGTCCGGGTCTATCTCCGCCATGAGATTTTCGGCAGCCGCAACTTCGGCATTCTCAGCACTAGCGAGTTTATTCTTCATCTCCTCTACGTCTTTGCGAGCCTCGAGAGTGGAAGTGATTCGTGGAGGTAGTTGACGATTCATTCATTAAATGTCATTTGCACGATAGTACAAGAACTTCTAGAATTTATTAGCTGTATTACAACTATACGAAAAACATCCGGAGTAAGTACTTGCTTCGCTCTTGCTCTCGCTTGGAGTGATGTAGCAGCCTTGTCAGCTTTATCGCCTAGCCCATCCGTCCAGGCTTGCAGTGCTTCTGGCGACTCATCGTCACCAGCTGCAGCCTCGTCTTTATGGGCTTGGAGCTCAGTCTGTAGTGTTTTTGATGTTGATGATGAGGGTGATAATGGTACTAAAGTAGAATTGCAGGAAACTCACTTTCTTATAATTATGAAGCGAAAAAGTGCGCTCACACTCAAGAAATTGGCTAGGATTTAAGTAGGAAAGTAGCCACTTTTTCTGTTGTGCTTTTACACTACAGTGGAGGAAGTTACTTCTCCTGAGCTCAACAGCAGTAACATCTTTTTACCAACTTCTGCTAAGAAAAAACAAGGAGCTCACCTCAGCAATCTGTTGCCTCAGTTCAGCGACTTCTTTACGAGCTTGCTTTGCCCTCTGCACTGCCTGCATCTTTGCGGCTGCCTTGTCGCCATCTGCGCCTAGGCCAGCGGACCAGGCAGCCAGCTCCTCCGGCGACTCCCCGTCCCCCGACATTGTTTCTTCAACTAGACCTGCCGCTAGCTACCTACGAATGTACAATGACAGAGAGATAGGTGTAATATCACGGACTGGGGAGAACAAGGGCCATTATGGGCTAGTTCTATGGTGCGTCGTGGAATATTTGTTGATGAGAATGAACTCAATGTAGTCGAAAGAAGTGGATACGAAGTAGAGAAGGCGGAGTTGCCAGTACAATACTGAAGGATGGCGTCGGGGCAAGAAGGAAACCTTCGATGAAGATGATGCCTAGTAGCTATTGATTGATTGTAGGCGTGGTTTTCACAGCGAACTTACGGTTAGGATATGATGGAACAAAACAAGTGCGGATCGAGTAAGAGGATTTGGATTTCGTATGCGGGCGGGTTGAGAAGGGTCGAGGTTGTGCGTGCGCAAATCCTGAGTCATGATTATGATATCAATCGATTGATGTGGGAGGGAGAGAATATCAATCTTCGATGGGGTCCCCCACTGACGCTGAGTTATCTCGCACTCGGTCTCTCGCATGACGCTGTGCCTCGACCTCCATCTCTCAAACCGAAACGGTCCACAATGATGTACACGCTTGCAACTTGATTTCGATATCTCTCATATGAAGCGTGAGTAAAAAAATCCTTGCCGTTACGTCTCAAGTGTTCTCTCTCCGCGCCCGCGGTCTCCTCTGATAACAGAATTAACTTCTCCATCTCCTGTACGAGAAGAACAATAATGCGACCACACAACTCATCGATCTTCAGAAGTAACACCACTATTATTACGGACAATTCTCAATCATGATATAACCACTTGAAAACTTTCTCTTCGTATTCTTAGGGACCGACGTGGAACACTACATCTTCTCACCAAACTAGTGACTACGGAGAGCCACGGCAATCTTCATCAATTGTTTTTTGAAGCATGGGCCATCGGCCATGCCTCTGTGCTGCGATATATCCTTGCTTTCCTGATCCGGCTTGAAATCAAACACAGCCATCTTATGTTCATCAGGGGTTAAGAAGTTAGCAGGAAAATCATAATGTTGAGCGACACACGATGCTGGTGAGCACTCCATCGGCGAGATGCCGACAATTCTCTCCAACTTTGCTATCTACGCCTTTCGTATGATCCAAGCTAGATATGAGTTGTGTCAAATATGTAAATCGTGAAATTCTTTCCTGTTCTTCAACTAGCACGACCTCTACTTCTATCTACCTGGTGCCATGGAAGGCAAACTGTTGCAACAACATATTTATCATGAAGCGGCTTATGCTTAATCCGTTGCACTATCGTGTATCAAGTGTGTTAGTTTGAGGAGAGTCTATCTGTATTTCGGTCTCCTAGGACTCTGAGCGCATTTCCGATTGTAAGACTAGTAAGAACTACTCAGCTAAAAGAACTCCTGGATATCAACATCGTTTGTGTTCATTTTCAATGTCTATCGTACTATTCTGCATTTCTTAATCTTGTTAGTGACATAATTCTAATTGACTCTGTTCATTTTTCTTTTCAGATTTCAAATACTATGTTGTCCAGACCAGGTTTTGGCGGTATGTATCATGTTGATTTTTACGCCACTCAACAAGAATACCAGAAACATTAGACTAGAGTTTACTTAACAACATGGTAAAAAAAATCTTTGATCAGTACTTCCTTTTCCTACAACACTCAAGTTTAAGACCCACCCACCTTCCGACTCGCTGCGGCTAAGGCTACCTTCGCGAGGACTTCCTCTTCCCGTTTTTTCGCTTCCTGCAAACTCCGACTCATCCGCAGTCGGAGAGCTTCTTCCCCACCAGCCTGTTCACAGTTCGCGACGTGCCTGTGTTTCGCTATTTCCGTCATGCGCTCATGTTCTTCCGGAAAACGCTTTAAAAGCGCTTCGATGTCTCGCCAATGGACGACCGAACATTCGCAATGATTCGCGGCTCTAACGGTGCTCGAGCGACGTTGGGCGGCGGGGAGTTAGAGGGATCCACGAATATGGGACGTTATCATGCTAGTATTTCTCAATATAATAAATATCAATCTTCAATCTAGATCTACTCAAAATGATTCAAAAATCAAAAACAGTCGAATTCCGAATTTCCACTGTCCATAATAAACATCCGGATACACGAAGGACAATAGCGCAGACATCTCCCCAATCACAGCTCCCGTAGAAACAGATGCAATTTTCTGTTCCCCTAATTGGTGTCCACTGCCCTTGGCCAGAATCTCCAACTCACCAGAGCGAACGAAGTAGACGGAACCTGATTTGCATTTTGGATGTTAACGTCAAGAAGCATGTCTGATGTCTGTGTTATACAAGAAACACATTCATTGGTTCTGGTTACCACAACCTAGTTTGTTTAGGTGGAAGAATGATTCGTATTGTTCTTGGTGGAAAGTCTTAGTAAAAAGAACAAGAAGAACGCGTAATGTTCATAACGCGTAAGGCTAAGCAGGCGAATCTAAATCTATCCAACATCAAAATAGTGGTTCGCCATCTGATGTCTCATCTAAGAGTACGATCAGCTTCCACTCTATCGTTCTCGCGAAACAAGACGTCATGTGGATGAAACATGACTGGCGAGGAGTCGAATTTCTGTGCTAAGGCTTTGATAAAGTCCAAACTAGCGTCTGGGAAATGTGTTTCGAGAAAGGTAATTGTTTCGTTCTGCGACAATCGCTTTGTTGCCATTTCCGCTAATGTTCTGATGCCGCCAGGATTTTGGGATAGAGGACAGGAAGAAGAACCTGAGCCTGAACCATCAGTGGAACCAGATGAAGAAGAGGTGGATGATCGTCCATCTTTCTTTCCTGCTTTGTCGTGTTCTTAGAACTAGTACCGCGTCGTGTCCTTGAGAGCACCATCCTCCTGGCGCGCACTTCTTTTTCCCCTTGAAAAAGAGGCCAAGGACGATGCGGGGGATCGATCATGCTCTCTTGGCTGCCGTAAGGTTCGGAGTCACTCAGAATATCGCTAGCCTCCACACGCAGTAGCTGAGCCCCTTTCTTCCCCGCATCTACAGTCGCCGTTCTCCTTTTGCGATCCAACAACAGAGACATCTCCCCAACTAATGCGCCGTCTCTTAACGCTAGACACTCACTATCACCATCTCTGGAGGTTGAGGGGGTTACTTTGTTGCATCTGTTTCTGTCTCCACCATTAAATCATTCAAAGGGAACGCGACTCAGGATACGCCAGTCTGAGTTCTTGCTTTCTTTCCTCTTCAAGAAATCGCTTTCTTTCCCCTTGAAGAAATCAAAGGGAACGTCACTCACACTCAGGATACGCCACGCCAGGACCCGATAGTGATAGTGAGTGTCTAGCCTTAATTCTCGCAATTCAGCAACTAGAACGCCAGCTTTGTGCACTGCCAAAGTGCCCTTCTGGACTACGAAAATACTCGGATCCTCGATTTTTTCTCCCTCAGTAAAAAGCCTCGCACCAGGTTGCAATATTTGGTAACGCCGTTGTCGCCGAGCGGCCTCGAGAGACGTCGAAAGGATGCGATCTGGGAGAAGGCGTAGTTGATGAGAGTGATTTACGTTGGTTTCAACATGGAAAGGTGCTTTTCCTGTTTCCTCATAATTTTGACTTGTTTGTCTTTGTGTGAATGTGAAACAGTTTCTGATGAATAAGAGGTGAGAACTACTAGAAGCACTACCTGACTGCATCGCCACTCTCGTTTCTAGATCTGCATCTTTTTGACTCGGAAATCGATTCATCATGATTTCGCGCTCCTTCAAGACTGCTGCACGTACTTTCTCGATACCCCATCGCTTGTTCACGTCGATTTCCAACATCCCTCTCAAAACCTGAAGCAATTCAGGACTTACTTTGTCCGCAATTCTCCTGTATTGAGGCCTGCTCTTGGATTCATCAAATATACCACGCAAGGCTTGCTTTTCCGGTACTTCGTAAGGAAATGAGGCGGCGAGGAGGACGAAAAGAGAGATTAGAAATGGCTCTACAGGTTCGCCGTGGGGATTACGTCGCACTCGCATCTTAAAAAAAGTATAGTTAAGAATAAGAGATTCATCTGGAGATTGATAAGGATGAACGATGCCTAGCGAAACCCAATTTTTTGTAGCTGGTCAAGATCAAGTTCTAGTTCGAGTCGTTGGTCATGGTCAAGAAGACCACCTTCTAGTAGTTCTAGTGATGAGGTTCTAGCGAAAAACTGAAATAACCGAGTTACTGTCTGAAATAAAAAGGGGCGTAGCTTAACATCAAGGCTACTCTTTCTTCTCATCAGTATCTCCGCTATTCTCGTCTGTAGTTACTGCTCGCTTATTTAAGTATTCGAAAAACTGAAATAAGCAAGTAACTGATCAGAACAACCGAGATACTGACGAGAAGAAAGAGTAGCCTTGTCAAAGCTAGCTACCTCCCTTATTTCATTCAGTAACTCGGTTATTTTGAGTTTTCGAACTAACTCTCAAAAAGACCATACATGATCCATAAGACCACTCCCAGCGAATATACGTCGGTTTTTTCGCTATACAGTTTTTGTCTGATGGATTCTGGAGCCAAGTATTGCACTGTACCAGCCAAATGTTTCACTTTTACACCTCCGAAACCTGTTCCTGTTCCTGCTGGACCGGAAGAATCTTCAGAGCTAGATGTAGATGGCCCTTTTTCCATCAATGCGCCAAAGTCGCAGAGTCGAACATGTTGTTCCGTAGCATCCTCAAAGAGGAAATTCTCGAGTTTGATGTCCCTATGCAAAACGCCACAAGAATGACAATGGCCTACTGCTTCCACCATCTGCAAGAAGACTTTGAGTGCTTTGGACACTGGCGGAGCGTGTTGTTCGGTTTTGGCATTAGAAAACGAGGGACAAGGATTTATTTCCCGGGAATGGAGTACTAGCGCTCATTAAGGAAGCATGTAGTTGCTCATGATGTTGATGGGAAGGTGAAGGAGAATACTTACACATATATTTATTCCATCGTGAATTAAAAATCGTCGAAGTCCACCAGACATAACTAAATGATGCAAAAGCCACTCGCAAACGTCAACTCCGTAACAGAGGGTCATCACTGCGATCTGCTTTTTACCACCATCAGCCTCGAAATGCTCCACCAGTTCGACGATGTGTGGATTTCGGCCTAAGCGGGACCATAACTGAAGTAAAAGTTGTAATGCATAGGAGTGTGGGACCAAAGCTGTGGAGTTGACGTTGTCATGTATCTATGCATAGTTGTAGTGTGATGAAAATTGTGATCTTCATGTAGTCCGTCGTAGTCCTAGTCCTGCTCATAGTCATATTTACAACGATCAAGAACTACGTCATTAAAGGAAAAGAGAATGAGATAGAGACCAATGAGAAGCATATTCATTACAAGCATGAAGTACCTTAAAACTCGCTCTATCCTCAGCATCGCCGATTTTTACTGCCCGTTTGGCTTTCGAATGTCGGTTAACACAGCGCATCACACTCCCACAATTAGAGCCCACCCTAATCTATCTTGAGACTCATCTCGGATCTGTTTTCCTCTTATGGTACAGCGTCGAGATGCTTCCGGAGCAGATGGATTAGGGGAAGCCATAACATAAGCTCCTTCCCCGAGTTTGTCCACGTCTTTTATCTTGCCCTTTTTTAGAGCTCAGCAGTCGGTGGTCCCTGACTCTGAACGGAAGAGATCCCCTTCAAAGCTCTCCCCTTTCCCTTAGTTTTCCCCTGTTCTCTCAAGGGGTCGCCTCTTCGATCTCAGTGACCAACCCCGATGACCATTGAAAGTTGAGCCTTAACTTTTGGAATTTGTACTTCTCTTGAAATTCTTCCAAGGTGCCAGGTTTGTAGGAGGATTCGGCGCGGTCAACAACACTTGGAGGGGGTTCAGCACAATGGACTAGTTTTGAGAGTCTTCCGGAACGATAGCATGAAGGGTACTGTTGTGATGGTCCTCGATTGAGCGATCGATGGACACTGTTCTTTCTTCGTGTCTCATCAATATTGTTGATCTCGTTACCAGCATGGTCTAAGCTTGTGTAGTACGTACTCGAAAAGCTCGGCGTCCTCACATCCTCTTCGCATCGTACTGGCTCATTTCTCCGTCCACTACAGGCGGACAATGCCCGAGGCAAGAGATGGTTCACAACGTGGGCATGCATTCTTTCACGGATTCAGATGCAGATGTAGTTGTGTTCTTTTAGATTTATTACATTCACTGTTTCATCAAAAATGCTGTAAAGCTAAAGGTGAATGTTGGTGGCTCTGTGTCCTTCTTTCAGCCGCGCTTGCTTTTGTCGTTTCTACGTGGACGAGGTCGTGCGTCACGACGTTCGGTTCCTGGTTCAGGTCTGTGCGGCGCCGGCCTTCGTCGTGAAAAAAAACCTCCCTAGATAACCTCTAAAAATGCAGCGAGTTGTAGATAACCTCTAGAAATGCAGCTCATCTCTCAGCCCGTGAAAAAACCCCTGGTATGCAGCGAGTTGTAGAACAAGTTATTGTTCTCGTACTGGAGTAAGATCTTCGAGTCCATCCTCATTTCAGACACTCAACGTTGCCTGTAGACGACACAGGCACAGCAAAAACAATGTTTCCACCATGTGCTCATCTCTCAGCCCGTGAAAAAATCCCTGTGTTGATATATCGTGGAGCTTCGGGGTGAGGGAAAGCTCCTAAGTTGCTTTGTTCTGAAGGTTCATTGAAAAGCTCATAGTACTAATAGATACTTACTAGAGGTATTGAAGGAAAAGGTAAACTAATACATAAGACTACTTAGAGATGATCGATGTCGATGATCCTTCTAGTAGTTTTCAGCCAGCTATGAAAAACAAGTAATGACTAGGAAACCACGATCTGTATTGATTCTAAAAAGCGAAACATTTCTTTACACAGAATACTTTTCAAAAACGCTGGCTATATGTATCAACACCACTCAAAAAGTGTGGGTTGCGATTTCACTATATCTACTGTGCAGGCAGTCACTACTACTACATAGAATTTAAAAAAGATGTTGGTACTAGGAGAGGTAGGACATTTTCCAAAGGTTGGAGGTGCATTATCTTGAAACTAGTAGTGGTCAAATCGACACACACTGCTGTGTCAGGATGGATGTTTTTCTACGTATGCATTTATGTCACGGTTTACTAGTTGTAGGAGGAGAATTAGGTGAAGATGCGTAATTAATTTCTACATTGAGTGCCATTCTCACTGAAACAACAATTCGATGTCATCATCGTCGCCTCCACTCTGGGCATTGATTTCGCTAGTTTGGATCGCATCCGCATTGCCGCTCACATCGAAAGCGGTCTGTGATAGGAATAAATGTCCGTTCTCCACGCCAGGTGGACCATACTCCTTCACAACCGGTTCCGGGTTCAAAGCTACCCAAGCACAAGTCGTTTCAATACCCACAACGTTGGCGCCGAGGGCGACTGGAAGCCAACCTGGTGTAGGGGGCAGTCGTGCAGGTTGTACTCTTCGACAAACAGCAACAAGAACATGATTACTTCAAATTCAATCAGGACAGATTGAGGCAAATTAATAGAGAACAACCATGTGATTGTGAGGTCTTGTTCACTGCTTGTTCTTGTCGTAAAAAAAATAAGTCCAAGTAGGTAGAAAGTACCCTCTTCTCCCCACGCTGTTCCCCAGCTGTTTCGCACATGCCAGAAGGGTGTGCCTTCTACTCTGTTCTTCCCAGGAACAGGAAGCGTTGGCGTAGCTGCTGACTGTACACCCCATCCGACGACGCCGATGAGATGGTCAAAGTCCCAACCTGCTGGTTTCGGCTCGTTGGCATACAGAATGTGGCCACGAGAGTAGCCCAACATGATGTTCGAGTCCACACTACAGGTAATGGGGCCTCTCAAGTAGATCTCAGCCTTCATCCGTCTGATCATCTCAGCGTGAGCCATGAAACTCATTACCATGTCGTAACCCCCTGGTGAAGAAGAAGGTGTAGCACCATTTCCACCTTGTTGGCTTGCAACTATTAGACCTTCCGGGAATCCATCTTGAAACTCATCTTGGACCCGTTTCCCCCTTCTTACTACACGGAAGGTCCAAGATGCTTCTCAAAATGGGAGATTTCCATTTCCGGAAGTCTTAAAACTAAGTCGTTTGGCATTTTCGCCTCAAGTTCCTTCTTGATTGCCGCAAGATCGATGACGCCATACTCCTCTACAAAATACTTGCCGAATCGTTGGACAGCATAACAGCCGGTTGACGATTCGTTGCCTGGTATTGATGTGGAAAGGATGAAGTCAAGGACACAGAAGGATGTCGAGATGAAACTGATGAAGATGAACAACAAGACGGACCAGAAGCAGTATTTTTGATGGAGAAGATTTGCAATTACCCAGGAGATGACACGTTTCTATTTGTTTGTAGAATTTTCCTGTAGCGCCATGGCTCTTCGTCTTCTCTTTCGTATAAATACAAAAAATGTTCTTTTTTATTTCTCTTCCACGTCGTATCAGGTGATACCAGCTCTCCCATCGGGCGTTGGGTCACAGTTCATGCACGTTCGGAAAGGCGAGCATTCGTAATCTCTGGCTTCGTAAACTTGACAAGACTCATCTGGCAGACCATGTTGTTTCACATAGTTGGCGATTAGAAAACGAAAAGGGAGGTTAATGTCAACATTCATTCCATACTTCCTCCTGTTTTTGCTAGTGTAGTTGTGGTACGGTTATTAATAAAGTTAAGTAAGTACGAGTAGGACTAGAAGGGTGATCAACAACAACATCTATTTCAGCGTCGAGCTCGAGGCAATAAAGAAGTCACGTTATTCACATAGGTATAGTGTCACATCCGATCCACCGTTACAGCTTCCGGCTGTGTCCTTTCCGCAATTGAGCACCACTTGTCTAGACAAAACTACATCTTCACCACGTCCGCGTCTGGCGATCTTCAGCCTATCGTTCATAGCGGAAACACCGGCATGCAGCCAGCAGGCGCCACAGTATCGAGGAATGTGCTGGTTGAGGATAGGTGTCAACATGGATACTGTACGAGCGGGAGTGGGTGCGGGTATTAGAGCAGGAGTGATATGAGTAGTTAAGCGAGCGTCTGCGTAGTGAGAAGTGCGTGTTGCAAATAAAGGAGTGATAAAGAAGCTTTGAAAATATTTTTAAGAGAATTGCCGCAGACGCAGCTACTACTGCCATTTTTTCCAGAGGCGGATCCAGATGAAAGGTTCAAAAATAATATCTCAACACCCCACTAACCCTTCCTAGCTAGATCATAACAAGTAATGCTCGATGTGATGCGTCACATTTCCAACAACACGTGGCAAAATTCGATCGAATTTGTCAAACCAGTGGGGATCAAAGTATTTGTCCTCTTCATTTTCCCCAGAGGACTTCTCTAAAAGCATCGTCTGTACATGCTCATACTTCTTTCGAAGATGTTGTTGCTCGGTAGCTTCCACACTGGACTCGGATAAGGAAAAGGCAGAGAGAAACCTGGAGTGTGCTTCCTTCGAGATGACCTTAAAAATGGTGCTGATTTCAGGTGTAACCACTCGAAACCAAATCATAGTGTCATCATCAAAGAATGTCTAAATTCTCGTGGAGGGTACACATAAAAACCGGTACACATATTGTATCACCAGTACCGCCTCATCAACGTCTTTCCTTTTTGCCCTGGTTGTGGTGCTTCATCTGCTTTTTTCTTCAACACGCGTTCCAGTTTTTCACCTGTCCGTACGACATGAGACCAATCGACTTCACGCCATGAGAAGTCCCGTGGCAATTCCTCAGTCTCGAAAAGCTCGTATGCTTCTACTGTTTTCACATTCTTCTTCCACAAATGAGCGTTTGCCGACGAATCGTAGGGAAAAGGACGCTTCAGGAGACAGGGTAGAAGTTAGAGAAGAGGCGAAGACATGGTAGAGGGATCATGTGTCTCTGTGCCGAAAATAGGCGACCGACATTGAAGAAGATGTTGAGTAGTTGTGTTACAACGTCTTGTTCAATGAAACATTGTTCTGTTTTGGTGAATGGGGACAAGAAGAAAAACCATTTGCTAGTTGGGTAATGACAATCGTAATTGTGTTTTGCCGCTGCAGGAACCGACGATGCGCTCGAGCCGGATGAAAATTCCGTACTCCGTAAAGCCCCCTCTGCCACGGCAAGTAGTGTGAGCTGTGTGGGCAAGCCGAGCATTAATCGTCGCCACATGCAGTTGTCGTCGCGCGTCATCTTTGTTCGGTGTTGATGATACTTTGTCATTTTGTTTTTTTGTATAATAACGAGCACTCTTTCTTTGGTGCTAGTAATTACAAGTGGTGGTTCCTAATTGCCTCTTCTTGTGTGGAATAATATACACGGGCAACGAGTACGCTGTGACATGGGCGAGGCCTTTTTTTGCGCGCGTCAGTGCTGTCTAATCAAATCCGATATTATCGTGTCGCAAAAATGGTATCGTGTTCGCACTTCACTCGGGAAACAAAAGAAACCACACACCAATAAATGCAACCTGATTCGGCGGCAGCGAAGGCAGACAGCGGCCGACTCGCTTCGATTTCTATAAGAAAAGCGGTTGCCGAAGCTGACTGTGATATGCACAATTTACGTCAAGAAAGACCAGAAGAATTATCAAGAAGAACGAGCATGTTGACCTGCTCCAGTTGAATCTGTGTTGACGATGTAGTTACCGCATTTGTCGCAACTTATGTCGTTTCATTCAGCGTGAGCTTCAACATGATACAACTGCTAACTGGTGCTCAGGATTGCTATTTCAAAATTACAAGTACATCGAGGTCAAGGATATATTATGTTCTCAATATCTTTGGCTATATTCTACTCTTGTTTATTTCATCAGCTCTGTCTCATGATTTTCTAGTACCCCTATAGGAGCTGCTTCAAACAACAGACACTGGTAGAAGCGTTCTCCCGATGAGTCAACACGCTCACAGTAAAAGAGGCAGAAAGTAAGATTATGTTCTCGTGGGGGCGGGTTAAGGGGTAAGTATTTAATTTTATGATCACAAGGCAAGCAGACACAGAGCGGGAAGGAAATCAAGGTACATAACAAGAACTGAGCAAGACATGACTAAACACAACAAGCTACCAGAAATTACAGGTGCACTAAGTGGTTACTTTCTCAATTCTTGATTTGGCAAACAGGAGCTATGTATGATCATAAACCTAGACCTACCAGCTAGTACATCCTCAATTTTCCTATCTTTCAAACTTACCTTTGTAGAAGTTGAACTACATCTTGTTCATCTAGTGGTAGTACAAGTACTCCTTTTATGTAAACAATAAAAACGTGCTCATAATCATGATTAACGAAGACCGCTAATACCTAATCTTTCTAAGTATTTCGTAGTGCTGTTTGGCTGTATTCTCAAGTTTTCCATGTTTCGCAAGCAGAGCAATCATGTAGCAACGTGCAGAACATCTCGTCCTCGTCTTTTATGTGTGTAAATCTAACTACTCCAACAACATCAACTACATCAACGAGCATCTTTTATTTATATAAATCATATATGTCTTCGGACTGTAGTGCAAATGCGTGTGTTGGTCTTGGAATAAATTCAGAAGATCAAAAAATGTACTTCTTAAATGGCAAGAAGAATCACCTTGTCCGTATGTGTTCTAGTTTTTTGTCAGGCACGATAAATAGCAAAAAACCTGTTCTACATCAGGTCGTAGTCTCCTCCACCGCCTGCAAGTACCCTATGAGCAATCATAGCGCCAATACCACCTAACAAGCCTATTGAGGCCCGTCCACGTGGTCCTTCTCTATCCTGATGATCGTCTTCCTCCTCTTCCAGAAGATTATCTTTGAAGTCCGCTACCCCTACCGCTTGTTGTTCGTCATCTAATTCATGTCCATGGCGCTCGTTTGTAGTTACAGTTTCACGTTGTTGCTCTTGTGCTTGCTCGTCAACGTCCATCGGCTGTGATACAACTTCTACTCGGTTCATCTGAGAATCGTTTACTTCATCTTGAAAGTCTTCATGTCGTGGTTGTACGTGAACTTGTTGTGATTCCTCGATATGTTGAGCCTCTCGAGAACCCTTCGTCTCTTGATCTTGTCGTGCTTGCAAACGAAAAATACCACGTCGTCTTGTTTCTGCTCCTCCTGTACCTGCTTCACCAGATGCAGCCGCACTAGGTGTGCCAGCGGTAGCAAGCGTTGGTGGAGGATTTTGAACCTGGATCGGTGGCAGTCGATTAATCTGTAGTTTTGATGCACCTGAAGAGGCGATGTTTCGCAATGCGGCTAGTACATTCTGTCCTGTAGACGACGAGAGACGAAGGTAAGAGGATGAAGACGGCTCTGATGGAGATTCTTGAGAAGAAGTTATTACTTCTGAGCTTGATTTTGATGAAGATTTCGTCTGATCAACTGTAATAATCGATGGTAAAGATGCCAACTTTTTGATCTGCAAGACGTTTTCGTTACCCTCGACTGCTGGAGTATGCGTATGCCTTCCAATAGTGCCTGTCATTTGACTTCCCAGCATGGGACGAAGTCGAATCTCTGGCACGACCTCGGGTGTCAAGTAGCCTGTCGTACCCTTGATGTTTTTCAACTTGATGGTGTCCAATGGCCGTATGGAAGGCATGACGCCAAGCTTGGGGATTTCACTAGAAGCAAGAGCAGATGGGACGAAAGCAAGATCTTCAACGGCTACGGCAGTTCCACGACTGAAGAGAGGAACAACAGGCAGATCGTTTTCGACCGTATTTGTGACCAACATGTTGCTGTAAGTAGAAGTTGTTTTGATATCTTTGCGTGGTGCTACATCAGGCCAAACATTTCGTGTAGTCGCGTTTTTCTTCACCACAGCACTAGGTCCTCTAGGAGATGTTCCTCGAGGATGAGAATGAGAAGCTTGACCATTACCAAACCAGGACAACCCAGCAGAACTGGCACAGGCAGAAGAAGCTCGCTCCAAATAGGGAGAAGGAAGAAGAGATGAGGGCGGCGCAACATAGCAGTTTTCTCGTAGGTATTCGACATGCTCGCGGAAGAAGTCACTCATAGGACTCAAATACGACTGCACATCGACATCCGCCATTGTTCTCGATGCCCAAGAGGCCCAATTTGAAGAACTTTCTGGATAGTCGTCGGCGTCTTCTTGGTCAGAGTAATTAGAGCTATGATCGCACATAGAAAGACATTTACCTCCTCCTCATGTACGACTCGCCTACGACTCATCATCTGATGGATCAGCCAGGATGAATTAGAATTTCTTAATTTAATACAACTTCAACTTCAGTCCTCGTTATTAAGAAGTATTAACTAACATACAAGCACAACCACGACAAGCAGTATCAAATAAATAAAACCAAAAGTGATATACATAGATATTTTCAGCCATAAGATAAAACAAAGAGGATTGAGGACGTCCACGAGAGCAGAGTGAGGGAGCTGCGGAGTTGCGAGCAAGTAGAGCTGCTCCAGCGACCGCGCAAATCGTTGAGAGAGCAGCTGCGGCAGGCGTGCGACAACAAGGGATGCGGCGACTGCAAGAACCACGAACACGGCCACTAGTCGTTTTGGTTGCTTGAGAAGTTTGAGCCTGGTCCTTGGAGGTTTTTAGTTTTACAACTACATGTTCCTTCGAAGATTCTACTTGATCTAGGTTTTCCATTGACTTGCCTTTATTCCTGCCGTACAACTTTTTCTTCTTGCTTTGGGAAATCGCGGACGGCGTACCTCCAACACTGTCTCCTCCTTCTCCAGCCACAGTAGAAGCGGGACTTTCAAGGACCAAAGGACTTGTCGCACTACCTGCAGTAGAGCTCGAACCACCTATGCTAGGCTCAAGAATTTGTTCGGGAGAAGTCGAGGCAGGAGTTCCTACATCAGCTTCAACATCACCACCTAGTGTGGAAGCGAAATTGTTCCTATTCGAATTTCGACGCCTCAGATTTCTTTTCTGCGACTTGTTGAGGGCAGCTGTTGATTTGCTCATCGTGGAGGACTGTTGAGACGGAGAGGAGGTGGAAGTACAAGGTGGTAAGACGACTTCATCAGCTCCGTGTTCATCTTGTTGATCTGGATGTTGTCCATGTAGTTGTTCAATATTTGTACAAGAAGTTCTAGCAATATTCTTCATCTCTTCATATTCATTGTTCTCTTCATATTCATTGCTTTCCTCCTGCTTTTCCTCCTCGACGAAGTCCGGCTCTGGCGGAGCTTCCGCTGGCGGCGGCGCTTCATCGTCGCCCGCCCAATCCTTTGTGGGAAAAAACGTACAGGATGGAAAAGCTTCCCTGAAAACAGCTAGGACGACTTCTTCGGCACACGCAGAAGCAGTAGCTTGGGCAGCCTCAGTCGAGGCAGCTTCATCTGACTGCTCAACTGAGTGCGTAGAGGAGGACGGAACAGCAGAGGTGGCAGTTGCTCCACAAGGAGGACACCAGAGTGTGGAAGACACGACTGGTGGCATTTGGATTTGCTCCCTTAGAGATCGCATTTCCGTCTCTGGTGAGTCTTCGGCTACACCAGCAAAAATCTGCACATCATCATCTCTTTCCTCCACTTTTTGACATGATTGATGAACATGTTGCTGTTCTTCCTCGTGGTCTACGTCTACTGCATGTGCATCTTTGCGTTCGTGTTCAGCTTCTACTTCCACCCGATCTTCTCCCCAGTCTACCTTGATCCCCAGTCTTTTCATAGCACGACAAGCCTCTTCCATTTCGCGTTTGGCCTCTTCCTCCGCAGCCGCAGCAGCCTCGCGATCCATCAACAGTGCTCCTTCATTTCCTTGACCACAAGAACCGTCTTGAAAAAGAAGAGGCGCCACTTCCTCTAGGGGAGTTTGGGGAGGTGTTCGTGCATCTTCATTGGCAATGGTTGACGTGCCACATGGAGTGGAGGTAACAGGTGGTTCTTTGTTTGCGTGGTCGTCGTTCACGCCTTCCGCTGGTTCTTTATTTGTGTGGTCGTCTTTCGCGTGCTCCTCTAGTACGTCCTCAACAGGAGGAGGAGCGTCTCTCTCCTCCTTCACTTCCTCCGGTGGCTCATTTACAGAATTCGTCTTCTTCTCGTCACCTTCTTCAGCTTCATCAGCGTTTTTTTGAAAATCAGCTTGTGGTGACGACGACAGATCACTGGTCGCACCACGTCGAAAAGGAGGCCTGGTTTTGCCGCCCTTCTTGTCCCTCTTGTTTTTGACCGTAGAAGTTGAAGGTGATGTTCTTGACACTTCATTGACATCTTGAAGATCTACTAGCTGTTTTTCCTCTCTTTTCTTCCCAGTGCCAGTCCCACCTTTCATCATATTCTCCTCAGCACGTCCTTTCTCCATCAAAGCTCTCTCCAAGTTGTCTAGCATGTGAGTCTTACTATCCTCCGGGATGTAGTGGACATTCATGTGGGCTTGAGTTCGTGGAGATACTGGAGGACAGAAGGAGCTAGAAGCATGAGCGTTTCTGAGTCCCCCTGAAGCTCCGAAGTAGCCTTCGTGTCCCTCTTGGCCTCCACCTCCCAAATGTACTGCCGCTCCCGTAGATGCAGAACTGCCTCCTCCAGTTGTACTAGAACTAGCAGTAGGAATCGACAACAGAATATGATCTTTCAGGGATGCCGTGGACGCAGGGACAACATCAGAAGACGTCGAAGGTTGCTTCGTCAACCTTGCAGAACAGTCCCACTTGCCAAGAGGACCCACTCCCACGTGAGAGGTGGAATGGGAGGACGTAGCTGTAGCTGGAGGAGAGCCTGCTGCACAACTGCTACCGGAGGTGGATGGAGAACTTCCACTCCTTGGACTGGTTCTCAAATGTTGACTCAAAAAAATTTTGCGAGGATTTTCCCCTGTACTGTGGTAGCTTTCATCATGTTCATCACCTCCTACCTCATGTTGACCACCAGAAGCACAAGCCCCACCTACATTCCTGACGCTGCGTCTTGACAGGGATCGTTGACGCGCATACTGGCGCCACTTGCCGCTGACTGTTTGTGCACAATTAACTTCCCAAGGCGTCGCCAACTGAGGTCCGCGCCACGCCGCATCCTCTTGGCTACTTCGACCACGTAGTTTTTTGGCTGCAGTACTTAGAGCCCACCCCAATACATCTCCACGTAAGTCGATCCTGCGACTATTTTTCCTTTGAAAACATCTCTACAAACATACAATCAATGCTTCCGAAAAAGAAGATCGATTAGGGAGAGCCTTAAAGTAGAGGAGGACGCAAGAGAAGGCCAGCCGTACGGACTACGGGCATTCCGGAAACAAGCACTCCCAGGAGGACTGCAAGTGGATGAAGGGGAAATGGGAAGGGTGGAGAACCCTTCGTTACGAGAACCTTGATGGACAACATCTTCATGCTCATCTCCTGCTTGATGATGATGGCCTTGCTGTTCATCATCCTCTTCGCCAACATGCAGACCATCATAGTGCTCGTCTTCTTGTAGGTGAAGGTTGTGACGCCCGCTGCTGTTTTCATGCTCTTGTTGATCACTCATCATCTGCGGGCCTCCAAACATAGTGGTTCCTGCAAACATTTGCTGGAATGCACTGTAGTTCGCAGGATTGCCAATCCATGGTGACATAACAGCAGCTCCAGTATAGTTCGTGCCAAGCCCAGCAGCTACCATCATTCCAGTGCTCGGATCTACTCCCCACGTTGATGCGTTGAACTCGACCGGCAACACAGCTACAGGAACGGCCTGAAACACCAGCGGAGGGTGCTCGCTGCTGTAATCTTGCATGTTCATGTTTGCCATCGGAGACATGTTGGGATTGGCGTGGTATTGCTGCTGAGTTAGATGATGATGGACGAGGCACTAAGTCGTATTTTATAGACATAGAAGTCGTACTTGCATCCTTGATCTTGATGAAGTCATCTTCATATTCATTTGCTCTTTCCAGATGAGTTTGAAGATATACTACAGAGTACGAATACATCACGATGGCCGTGAGATGGAGGTCACACAATAAACAACCGCGCTACCGCTAGCCATAATTGTTGAGGCGAACCTCCACTGAGCTGTTGTTGGTCTACTGCCGAAGTCGAAGGAGAGCCACAGGATCGGTCGATCCCGCTCATCAAGGGAGAATTTTGGATCTGATAACCCTCATCAGCTTTTTCTGGGACGTCGGTTTGGTCATCCGGCGTAGCTGGAAAGCAATGACGAGGAGTCGTCGCGCCACCTTCCTGCGAGCCAGATAGCAAGGACCTGAGTGATGTTGTTGATGATCCTGTTGGAGGACTTCAAAATCGGAAAGTCAGTGTATTTTTTACTCCAAGTCACATCATTGTATTTTTACTACTTTTAGCATCATTAAAAGCAGCTTGAACTTCGTTATGAGATAATCAGACAGCAAAACTTTGTTGCAAAAAAATCTAAATCACCTCATCTGATGATCAGGATCAAGTAGTAGGTGTAGGTAGTTACCCAAGCGAGACGTCCAGCGCAGCTGGCTGCTTACGATGTCGTGGAGTAGAAGTACTACCCTCTGTTTGCATCAACAAGTCAGCTTTGTTTGAACTACGAGGACTCTCAGACAGCACCTCCTGCTCATCTGTATGATCTCTGTTCAAATGTCCAGACGTGGAGGAGACTTCTGGTGCCGACGCTGCGCGTCCGAAACGGGCTGGATGAAACGCTACCTGTTCCTCAGACGAGTAGAACCCTGCAGCCCCAGGCCATCGGCTGGACGCGGAGGGCGACGAAGGTGAGGAATGCACTTGGCGCCAGAATTAGGGCTTTCCGATATTGTTCCCCTTTGCCCTCCATCCCTGAACTGTATCACGATGAGAATACTCAGGCATACTTTTCAGGGATGCCCTCAAATAGATGAACCATTTCTAGTCTTAACGTAAGCCCCGCCATTTAGCGATGCTCATCATCTCATCGTCGTCGGTTGAACCTGTGCGTTCACGTCCCTGTAACTCATTTGACGAAGTGAGAGTATTACTTAGCAACACCTCGTCGTCATCTTCTTGTGCCGGACCCCTTGCTGGTGTTCTATCATCAGTTGAAATCACTTCACCTCCCGTAGCCACAAGAGTATCGTTTGTAACGGAGATGACGGAGGGACTGCGATCGGACGGAAGTTGAGGGCCTGGCCTGGGTGCTGGCGAAAGAGACCTCCCACGACCACGTGCTAATGCAAGGGCGCGCAGCTTTTCGTCTAATTCCTCTAAACTGGAAGCATCAGCGATCTGATGACGCTCAGCTGGCTCGCCGGAGGGCATCGTAGCATGCTGACCTTGTAGTTGCTGAGGCGCTAGGAGTACATGCTGTTGAGAATCTAGATTGTAACAAGAAGAAGTTTGAAATCATAATCAACATCTAGTATTTGGAGCGAAGAGTCATTAGCATTACTTTTAGATACCACTGCCATCCTCACGTGCTGCCAGGGTGATATTCTCGGGTGAAACTCGGAGCTCTGGAGGGATACTGCCAAGCCGCTCTTCCTCTTGCAATTCCATGGGCATGGCAAAATTAGAAGTAAAAAACAAATGAGTACATGTTTCCCTCGGCATCAATCGAAGTACTTGTCGATGCGGTCATAATCAGCACTGAGATACTTAGGCTGTTCGTCTGTCTCCTGCAGTATTGCTTCGTATTCGTTGCGAAGATAGTATAAGACTGTTGCGGATGTCCTAGCTGTCCCTTTATACTTGTCCTCGGGCCAGTTCATGTCCACGCAACGACAGAGCGACTGCTAAGTCTGCGAAAAAGGAAACTAAGATATGTATTAACAAACTATCGCCATAAGCGAACTACTACCGTCTGCGGGGTAGAGTCTTGGAGTGGCGATTCCGTAGTGCGGCTCCACGTATCCCATAGGTTCCTGTTCATTGTCACTGTCCCCACGTGGAGTGGCTAGCGAGAATGTTTCTGGTCCGCTCCTTGATGTAGTTGTTCCCAAGTTACAGTTATTAGCGAGAATAGGAGGACCAATTATTTAGGGATCTTTTATCGTTGTAAACGAGGTAAACGAACTGTAGTATGAATATCTGTTGATGATAAATAATGAAATGTAGGCTCTTCTTAGTGTGTTAGTTGTGTGAGGTGTTTTTAGGCTCCGTGTTAGGATCCTCGCTCACACATCCAGATCTCAGTAGTCTAACTATGTCTAACTAAAATGCGATGAAAAACAAAAACGTGCCTTAAGACCAAATGATGGCAGTAAGCCAGGGACGCCCAGCAATCGAGGAGCATGCGGAACAAGCGGTGCAGCAGAAGCTTTATCGCTACTTGCTTTCGCGATAGCAGCAGGTGCGTCCTGTTGCCCGTGTGGTGCGATGACGCTTACTATCTTAGAGGGACAACAGTGGACTCGATGAGGGCTGCAAGTTCAATTTCTAGTACTTAACCTGCATGGAACTACTTTTCAACTACTTAGGTTGTTGAGCTTGAGATTATGCTGCAACCCGTAGTTGTCAATGTAGTAAATGCTCAGGAAATCAATATCAAATGACTCCGTGCTGTAATAATTATTACAGCCCGGAATTGTTGTGGCAGACTGTAGAATCAAGATGACTGCACGCGTTGTTGCATCAGGTACTTATGATGACGTTCTCGCTAAAGAAATTGTAAGAAGAAAGAATTTTGAGCTTGTTGTTCAGCTTGTATCTTCTAGTTCTCCGAGGACGAGTGCCGTAATAGTCATTCCATGCCTTTCTTGATCCTGAGAAGGATGTTGTGCTTGTGCAGGTGCATCAGGTTGCTCTTCCTCAGAAGGATGTTGTGCTTGTGCAGGTGCATCAGGTTCCGGCTCTTGTTAGACCTAATACATAGAGATCCATCCCCAGCGGCATCTTGGGTCTCCTTTTCCCTTTAAAAACGGGACCAAGATGACAGTGAAGATGGATTGTTTGATCTTGTACCCTTAATCTTGATTCGACTGGAAGAACTCCTCTTCTGTTGTTTCGAAAAGCTCAGGCTCAGCTGCTTGACGGGTAAAACTAAAATGCAGTGGCGAGGAAAAAAGCAGGTCTGAGGCAGTGGGTGAAGTTAGGTCCACTTCTGGATGATACGTGGTATTACTTGTATCTACTGCTCCGTCTACAAGAGGTGGTCGAGGACTACGAGGATTCTCCTGTTCATCTTCATCATCCCTCTTTTCTAGTACTTGTTCTGCTTTAGCATTAGCTTGATGTTGATGTTCACCTTGATCATGTTCTTCCGGATTTTCCACATCATGATCATCAGTCTTCGGGTTCTGTAGGTCCTCGAGAGGCCTATGATCTAAGAACTCAGCATCAAGGTCAAATCCGGGCGTACCTCTGATATGAAATTCTTCTTGAGCAGTTCTTTCCTCCGATTCTGCCTCAGCATCAACAGTGCCATGTGGTGCACTTGAATCTCTCTTCATCCCCTGCTCTAGAACAAGATCTACTTGAGCAACATGTTCCTCAGAGTCACCAGCTCCGTCACCCTCATCGGAACCTTCGCCGATGTTGAAGACTTGGGGCTTGCTTTTCGTCTGCTCTTTCAAAGGTTCGCTTCTGACATGCTCACTCCTCAGGCTTTCTCGACTGCTGTTGGCGGATGCTCTAGACGGTTCGGATACCCTAGTAGAATGCACGGGAGAACCAAAAATCTTAGAAGACTCCAAAGATATCAATAACAATAAAGTGACCTAGTAAGCCAGGAAGATGTTAGGTAGTTGTATCACAGGAAAATAAACAGTACTTATATATTCCCTTTTTTACTACCACCGATTTTGCCCACAAGTTATCTCACCACTCAGTCGCAAGACAGGACCGCGCGGATGAAGCCGACTACTTTCGCAGCCGATGGCGAGGTCTTTAGCTAGCTCGTTTAACTACGAACATCGATAAAGTGACCTAAAAATTTTTCTAGTAAGCCAGGAAGATGTTGGGTAGTTGTGCATGTTATCTAGACAAAAGTCACGATACTTAGCATCGCACTGCTCCGTAGAGGATTAAGAGAACCCTGAGGATCAAACTCAGGTTACCAATACCAAATACCAGAACCATAAATCATACCCATGATCTATTCTCATCTTAACTTTATTGAATTCAAAGCACGCGTCGTCCATCCAACAGCTTCTGTTGATCTCTTGAGCCATGCGTTGGGCTGCGCTAGAGGTAGTCACATCTGACTCACCTGCTTCACTTCGAGTGCCGTTCTTATCTGGGGAACCATTGAAGTTGGATTTCTCCTGCATCGACGGTGGGAATAATTAGACGAGTGAAGGTGTGAAAGCAAGTCATCTTCTTGGACTCACTTGCACTTTCCCACTTAACTATTATTCTCATATAGCTGGTGGAGCAGACCTAACTAGAAAAACCATAACCGAATGAAGGTAGTAGAGTAGTCAATGCCGAGCAAAAACTTATCTACTAGTAAACTAAGCACCGGAGGACGCAAAAAAGATTGGCCTTACTTCTCATGTTCACCATGTTCTTGATCGGTATTACCACCAGCTTCTTGAGGCGGCTCGTCCACATCCATCGGCGCTTTCGTACTACTACTATCAGAACGCGGAGTCTGATGTAGAATTTTGAATATTCTAGGTATTTTCGAAAAAAGTAGTACAACAACTGAAGCCTACGGCACAACTCCAACTGTTACTCCTAGGAAAATGTGTCTATAGTACTAAGCCTACAGACCAACGACAACTACCAGCACAGGCGACACGGCGAGCTGTTCCGTGTGGCGACGTGGTGTGGAGTTGTCTGCACGCCAAATGCCATTCTGCAGTTCGCCAAGCAACGAATCACGACTGGGAGAACGCAGTTGGTCATTGCCACTCGGTCGTAAAAGTCGATCCGACGAAGCAGATAAATTCTGGGATTAGAAGATTTTGCTTCAAAATCTAGATGCACAAGTCCCGTGCAAGATTCCAAAGCAGTCAGTGCACTTGATATTGGTATCAGGACACGTATCTATTGGCCCGCATCTGTTTGAAGATATTTGCATAATTCATTGGGAACGAACCAAAAGCAAGATGTTAGCCTTAATGCAACGGCGGCGTCGTCGGTCGAGAAAGAGGCGGTCCTCGTGTAAAATCGTTCATTTTCTGCAGTAGTCTCTCACCAGAAATTAGCAGTAGCAATTTTTTTTATATCACCATTTGAACTACAGCAAGTGTTGAATAATACACATACAGGAGCTTCTAGAGCATTCATAACGTGGTAGACGCAGGCGCCAATGCTGTAGGCATTCCCTGGGTATGCAAATTGTGAGCAATCATCTGCGTAAGAGGCGAAAAAGCGGTTGGCAGTCCTGTCGCAAACAGCGATGGAGGTGGCGTTCCAGATCGTGTCGGTGGTGAAAGCGTTGAAGTTGCATATGCATGTTGACTTGCAACTGAGGCGGGAAAAGAGTCTGGCGGTACACCCGCATTTGGCGCAGTAATATGGATTGCATAGGAGCTCGACGAAGATGCCTTTGGCTTGACGCTGTGGAGGGTGTGGAAGAAAACAAAGACAATGAAGAGTACTTATTATCATAAACCACCCTTTTTTCAACAGCAACTACATGATCTACATCTACATTATTCTAGTTCCTCTGATGAAGATGAACATCATTCTATTAATCTATTTCTCTCAACACGATTTGAATTTGATATACCGGATGGCGTGATTGTCGTCATCATTCCTTTCATCTAGAGACGACAAAGAAGACCGCGACCCGAATTGTGGAAGCTCGCTCTTAGCGGATGTATGATGTGGCTTTTCATCCTCGTCCTGACAAATGTGTAACCACAGACACCTGACGCTGAGGGTCACTGTGTTTGTGTGTGACTACAGACACTAAAGGTAACAGTTACTTATATACTTGTTCCCTATGATGTGTGGGTCATTTGTTCCCTATGATGTGTGATCCCCTGTGGTAGGTTCAAGAATTCCATCAATGAACGGGTCTTTTCAAGATCAAGGAGAAGGACTCCGAATGAGAATACTAAAAATTACCATCCTCATATGCTAAGAGAATGACCTAATCAAAGTCCAGACACATGAAGTGGTCTAATTATCAAGTAGGACTCTAGCTCTACGGTAGAGGACCCTTGCTTAATATTAACCGCCTCTCCACTTGAATTTGAAATCTTGACCATGGCATGATTGGTCGGAATATCCTCGATGTCATCCGTCAGGGAGACATCCGACTCCCCAACAGTGGAGCCAGCTAGTACTTAGAAACGATAAGAGCAGGTGGCTGCGAATTTATAGTGATCACTTCTTGATGATGATGTAAAAAAATCTACTCGGCAATCTGCCTAAGATTCCACGACAGAGTGATTACTTTTACTTCTTAAGTGTAGAGTATTTTAGAAAGTGAGAACTTTAAACGTGATGGTGATATGGTCACCAGTCCAAAAAAAAGTCACAAGCTAAGGCCGTAACCGTAAGGTAGAGGCTTTTTCTTCATCTTCATTGGATTCGCAGTAGACGGCGTGGCAGCAGGTCCTTTAGCTCCTTTCACCATGCCTGAAGTTGAAGAAGATGCAGCTGAAGTAGTCGCTTCTCCCGAAGCTACGTCGGTCGTTCTTGACTTTGAATTTGATGTAGTAGTATGTTCTTAGAGTTAGTAGAACAATCAGAACATCAATCAGAAAAAAACCTAGTCCGAACTAATTCTTGAGGTAACAGAAACCTAGTCCGAGCTACTTCTTGAGCGTAAACGTTGTCTTAGACTATCAGAAAGAAACTTAAACTACTCTTCATCTTGTGAAGAGCATTATCTTCTTGGTGCTCTGGCGTTAGCGCCTTCCTGAAAGCGTAAGTACCTGAGTACTTGTAAAGCTAGTAGATTCCTCTAGGTAGCCTTAAACCTGTGAAGTGGTCGAACTACCAGCCGAACCCAAAATACCACTTGTAGCTGGTCCAGCGATGAAAACGCGGCGAGTGGCTGTGCTGGAGGTCTTGGAGGATTCTGATGCTGCCTTGTTATCTCCTTCTCGCCCTCCTGCAGAAAATATGATAGATAGAAAAGAGACATACAATCAGAGTCATTCGTCGGCCAAGATAATCAGAAAAAAGAGAAGAGTCACGCACGCAGCTATGATGTTGTTGTTGACTTACAAGTAGTAGTTTCGATGTAGGCAACGCGAACGCCTTTAGAGTTGGAGCTTTTCAATTATAATGGACCGAGTGGTCATCTATTGCCGAGTATGAGTGAATTTTTCCCCATAACAATTGCACTAGTTTGTTCGTTTTCTCCCGTGAGATGACTGCTACGATGCGGAAAAAGAGCAGTGCCGTCAGGAAAAACGATACTATCTTCGTTGCCGCATATTAGAACTAGAATTATGAGTCTTTTACCGTAATCTGTGGTGGGAATCGAATTCATGGATGTCTTCTTCTAGTACTTGAAAGTAGAAGAATACTGCAAGAAGAAACACGTCTCTTACGACCGCGGTACGAGAAAAATCAGAGTCGATTCATCTACATTCAACGACTAGCACACATATGCTGATAAAACTGATGAACATGATGAACTACAAGACCTTGCTCATTCATTCACGTGTTTCACCAGTCATGTGTTTCATGTGGCCTTTGCTCGAAGCCAATTCGGCGGAGTTCAACAACCAGCTAACCCTCACGGGTTATAGAAGTTTCGACCATAGATATAAGAGTTCGTTCATCATGCTCGGTTCTTTCCGAATGCGTTGAGCACTGCGCCAAACGCGACTTGAAGTCCCGATACTCCCAGAAGATCCCGTCAAAGACACTGTGGCGTCCTGATGACTTAGTAGAGCTAGAGTGTCCTTCTAACAGAAGTACAAGATGTCCTAATGGCGATGGCTTGTCCTTCTCATAGAAGAAGAAAAAGCGATATGAGTGCGTGTTGATCGTCAAGTAGTAAAAGCTTTATAAGAACGATGACAATAAAGATACTAGTCCTAAATGCATCGCAATTTGCATGCATGCCTCAACGTTCTTGAAGGAGAACAGTATTATAATGATATCCTTAACTACACCTCGTCCCGGACGAAGACGAACTAGTAAGAAGCATGATTTCTTTTTCAACTAGACCTTCTAGTACTACCTCCTAGTACAACAGCCTAACTTTGTTCGCGTTTCTGCACGATGCTCCCTGGGTTGATCTTCCGGAAAGTCAGGCCCTTCCATTTCAATAGGAACTCCTGAACCGGATAAGGCACCCGACACAAGTCTTGAAGAAGACCATGCCGAAAAAGCACGACCCGTCGTCGTCTCAGAGGACGTTGGAACTGGTGGTGGTGCAGGATGGATTAGAACGAGAACCACAATTTTTTCTTCTAGTTGTAAAAGCAGGATCTTCCATAATGTCGTCAAGAAGAAAAGACACTAGAAGTCGATTGATCCTAGTATATGATGAATTGAAGAAGTACAATACTAGTGCTAGCCCTGTATTTTGAAGTAAATGTTCATGTTGTAGAAGAGAAACTTCATCTAGGCTAGCATGAAAGAGCCATCATCAGTGGAACATCGAGACTTAAAGCTTCCGAAGTACCGGAAGGCGGAACAGCGCCATTGCCAGTCGATCTAGCAGAAGAACGACTTTTCGCTGAGAGGGCCACTACGAGTGTAGGAAGCTTTGCCAGCAGGGAAAGGCAAGAAAAAAGACGAAAAAAACTTCTTCTGCGTGTCGTTGTTGTTGTCATATTGCAGTGCATCTCCATCATCTTCAACAAATTCTAGTTAGAGCCCACCCTAATCCATCCTGAGAATCATCCTGCTCCCATTTTCCCCGTGAAAAGCTTACTCGGGTGGGATGCTTCAGAAGATGGATTAGGGCAAGCCTTAATTTAGTGTGCTATGTATGTCGAGAACGTCGGTCAAGGTGTGTCGACTGGTGAACAGCACCCGCGTGTGTCGTCGTCGTGTCCACAACTAGGACTTTACCAATACCCTCGTGAGCAGCAGCAGGCACCGGAGCAGACACCAGAGCAAGCTGACGAGTTCTAGATTACAACGAACTAGAACATCAACTATTTCAATTCTTGCTTTTATACTGACTTCTTGTCATGTCTTCCTAATGCTAAATAATGATGAATTGAATTATAAATATCACCACTGCCCAGGAATACTTGAACTTGAAGTAGAAGGAGTTAAGGTTAAGGAACTTATTATACTGAATTCTTGTCATGTAGTACCTCCCCATCAAAGTATTCTTAATGATGAATTGAATTATGAATATCACTACTACCCCAGGAATACTTGAAGTAGGAGTTAAGAAACTTAATATACTTATTTCTTGTCGTCGTGTACCTGTATCTTCCCATTGAACTACTGGTGAAGACGAATAGACCAGTTCTTCCAGTGGCGTCTCTCATAGAACGAGAAAGAGGAAGGACGAGGAGGAGGAAGAGGAAGAAGATGTAAAATAAAAGTGAAGAGACAGAGTCACGCCATGTTCCTGTTCCATGTGCTCTCTCTCGATCGCAGTCACTTCTTGAGTAGAAGAGTACGACCGAACAAGTGGCTCTGAAAGCATGCAAGATCTCGATGCATGGAGAGGACCGTGAACCAACTAGCTACAACCAGCACGAGGATCATGTGTTCTCCTAATATTGCCTCACCACAAATTTTGGAGTAGAAAACTTGATATTGTCTTTGTCATTGTCTTTGTAATCTTTATGTAAGATTTCACTTCATGAGACACGAAAGAAAATCAAGATTACTCGGCACACTTGTTGATGCCTCAAACGCTTTCATATCGCTTTCCGGACTTGTCAGATGGGTGAGCGTGGCGGGGGTGACGCTCTTTATAATTACTTCGAGGGGATAGGATATGTACAGCTACAGGGTGTCTCTGCTTCACGGAGACGTTGCCCGACAACGGTTGTCGTGCTCGGATTTATACGTCGGTTGGTCCTAACACGACAACTTCCCCGTTATTATCGTTTAGGATTTATGCCTTTAAGAATATTGGAAAGTTGGGTCGACAACCTAGAGCATTGGGCTGCTCAAGTTGAGGCAACTGGAACGCGGGTTATTGTTGTAATCAGAGATCGTGGAAGATCTCGCAAGCTCGTGCAGGAACGAGCAGGAGGCTCAACAAATCAAAACAAAACTGATCTTACGGAGAAGTTGTCGTGCTCGGGCCGTCAGGACTAAGGATGGTCTAGGGTTAATACCTTTGGTTTAAGAATATGGAACACTATTATGAATTACAATCAGACTTATCGGATTAGACCTGTTAAGAATTGTAATTACCTGAGTTATAAAATGTACAACATAACGAAGTAAGGAGTTCCTCTGAATTAATTTACCATTTTTCAAGTTTTTGGGTTGTGGGTCATCAAAGTATCTTCCATAAAACCAGATTTCAGATTTCGACCATGTTACTCTTTTGCTTCAAAAATTTTCATGTTCACAACTGCCCAAATTATGTTCGCTCATCTTCCTGTGTTCGTGCTTTTCCTCTATGTATCGCCGTAGGCTTTCGTCTTCGCATCCGCGTTCCATTACCATATGAAAAAACTTTGTACCTGTGCAGTTTAGTAGTTTTCTGGTGCTCGTGGTTGATGTGGTGGTCCTCTAAAAATAGAAAAGCTTTCGTCTTCCAGGAACAATACAATATTAAGCTTCGAATTACCTGTTGTATTCAATACTTTCTTTTATCAAGTAATGTGATGATGATGTAAAGTTGAAAATAGAACTAACTATAAGAAGATGTCCATAAAGCGGGTATACCTAACATGTAGGAACTTCAACTTGAACTTTCTTGCTCGTCCACAAATAAAAAGTGTCGCCCTTTCGTCGTCATATTCCCACTCATTCGTTTCCCAATTACTCCTCTAAGCATACGAAAAAAAAAATTGTACCTGTACAGTTGTAAAGTAAGTTTTTAGTCGTGGTCCTCCAAAAGTGGAAAAGATTTCGTCTTGATTGATTGAGAATGAGTAACAATAATAAAGCTGCATCGTGTGCTGTAGGTGAAGCCTTCCTAGAGAAAATGAAGAAACTGAAAAAATAAGTACATGCGTTCTCTGTCTTGTTTCGTGTTCATCGTTTCTGGTAAACTTCTGTCATCAACATGTTCGATCTCGCTTTCCACAAATATAGACTCATGCTCGTAGTATTCATTTCCCACACCGACCAACCATGATATAAAAGCTAAAGAAAGTACCTGAAGATGGGAAGTAAAAGAAATGTAGATAGTTGCTCTTGTTCGTTGGTCCAAAAGTTAAAATATCAATTACTCCGTTCCTTCTGCAGCACGCGAATGACGGTTAGTAAAAAGAGACCACTCATCGAAGGAAGAAGAAGTTGGATAACAAAATCACAAGATAAAGTAGCGTTAAGGACGATGATTCAAGAAGACTAAGAAATATATTATGTACCCGAAAGCTAGTCCGCAACACAGGTTGCCGCCTAGAATCAACATGCACGACGAGACGTCCCTTCACATTCACTCTGCATGCATATGGTTCTTATGAAACTCGCTGTCCTGCTTCGTAGTCTCCCGCGTACTTCCATTATCTTTCTATCATTTCCCCACATCACTAAAAAACCTGGCATATTGTGGGACGTTTGTAGCAGGTGGGTAAATAGTGTAGTGGGATAAAAAAATTTTGCAACTCCTCCATGTAATGTTACATACACTTACACATAAAAAAATAATTTTCGGAGATGACAACGCCAGGGTCACGACCTGTAGCAATGTTTCTGATCATGAGTGAGTATGAGTTGTAAGACCTCCTCCTAGTGTGGAAAATACAAACTGTAGTACTTCAAGGTGACTTGAGTGTTTTATTGCAGCTGTGCGACAGATGCGTCGCGCTGCTTCTTGTTGGATCTGGCGTTCATGGTGCCATACGGGGTAGAGGAAGAAGGCTCACATCCCGTCGACGACGATGTGCTCTCGTTCCCGACGTCGCCTGAAGCCGTTGTCGTCTGCTCGGTCGTTGTGATAGTCGACGGTGCGATTTTCGTCCCCTCATTCGCACCTTCGTACTTGTCGTTTTTCTTGTTGCCGATCTTAGAGACAAAAAAATTTTAAAAAAACTGAAACAGACCTTAAACTTAAAGTAACCTATCTTTTGCTAATATACAGCTCATCTGCATCTTCTTCCCATGTTACATGTCCTATGACTTGAAATGGAAAAGTCGAGCAAACACATGAGTACTTTCCTCGAGACAACATGTGAAAATCGAAAACCGCAATAAAGCAAGTTGCTCGTCTTCTGCTTCGTGCTCCTGGTGGCCATGATCAACAACTATCACAATTCATATACAACAGTCCTTGTGTGCTACCTAAGCCTAACAGAGTCTAGTTGATTAACAAGAATCGCAATCGTCTTCTAGCGACTACTAGACGAATTCGTCCAAAAAACCTTAATTCGCAGGATTACAATCACAACGAGGACAAGATGTATAGTACGGTTACAGTATGATACTTAGGTGCCCTATCTGTTTTCGTTTTTTTTCTGTTGGTCTCATCATCCTTGATGTCATCGACAATATCCGTGGCGGCCATGGTCTCGGAGGCTGCGTCCTCCTGTGTTAGAGCTCTCAGATAGGAGTTTCAGAATTGTAAGCAACAAAACTGCAAAACTGATATTGTTCTTCAAGATCATATATTTATATGACATGGGTAAACTTCAGTGCAAGAAGATTAGTAAATGCTATAAAGCCAGCGCCAATCTTCATGCACTCGCACTGATAAAGTATTAGTGTTGAAGGGAGTACTACTTCATTTCAATTTTAGTAACGATAGATCCCATCGAAATACACTTACATCTTTTCTTAAACGCTGTAATTGCTCCATCATTCGCTCACCACCGCGAGTCCAGTTCTTACTTGCAAACAGGGAGAAAAGGAGCAGAGCGACGCAGCTGCACACGACACTGAAGACGAAGTACGTGGTTCTGCTCACGGTCACGTTCCACCATGAAAATTGTCCTCGTCTTTGTTAGACGTCTTTTTTCTTGTATCTGTCAGCAGCAGCAGGTTAGTCAATATAAAAATAGCAAGTACAACGAGATACATAGGTACTGCTACTGGACCAGTATCAGAGGATAGCAGGACAAGACTCCATTCGTGGTAAAGCTAAAAAGAATAATTAAAATTATCTATTCCAACTCCGGGTCCGGCTACATTCTATTATAACATGTGAATGTGTTCTGAGAGCTGGCTTTGGACGTGGAGTATGAAAATGAATATGAATTGAAAAATCAAAATAAACTACATGAACATTGAAACAAGCCTGGGAAACTCGATTGTAATGCTTTGCAGCTTAAAAAGTGAAAATTGTGTCGCCATTGTTATCACCTTTTTCATCTGCGTTCCAGGAGTAAACAGGAGGGCAATAAACTACGAAGATAGCTCACACTAAATTATAGACGCTGACAAAATCATAATTGACAGGCTGTGGGGCGTTGTGCGAAGCCTCCGAGTCCACGGTCTCGAGAAAAGGGTCCCTGTTGGCGACCCTGGTAACGCGAGATGAAGATGATGAAAGTTCCACGTGAACGCCATGATCAGAAAGGTCAACGTCGGCCGTGGAGACGAATGATATTTCGCTGAATGCTGGTTCTTTTTGCGAGGCATCTCCACCACCAATTAGTGACCATAAATACGCAGGGAGGCGCGATAGCGTTCGGACCCACGAGGCAGCAGTGTCTTCCTCCTTCGGCGCCGCTTCTACAATCGTCTTACTGTATATTCCCTTCTCCTCCTCGCTTGTGGGAGTGAGGTAAGTACCCTTTTCCTCTGCGTTCTTGACCTCAGCCCTCCTCCCCCTCTCCCCGAAGTCATAATCATGAAGGCGGAGGCCATCCATGCTTGTAGTAAGGTTGACTAGACGGGTCAGTCCCTTTTATAACGAGCGAAGGCGTGACCTCGTGACACATGGGGAGTAGCCTCTTGTAAAATGCACGAGAAAACACAAAGCAAAGAAGCCCGCTATAGAATGGAGCGCGATATAAATGCTTTGCAAGGAAGGATAGCCTAAAAAAGGCAGAAAGAAGAAAACAAGCCGGCTGCTTATTTAAGTGCTTTGCGAGCGATATAAATAGAAGGGCAAGCGCCAGATCAATATCTGCTCATCCTCATCCGCTTCATTCAGAAACAGGCGACACACTTCACGAAGCAAACGACTCGCAAGGGCCTTGCAGGTGATCGCTGAAGTGAAAGGCTCTGCGAATCATTTGACCCGCGGTTCCCCTCTACTTCATGTACCGGCAAAGAAAGAACAAGAAGCGCCCACGAATCAACGGACTCAAGACCACTTCGCGAAGGAGAAAAGCCCTCCATCCGTCTCCATCAGGCAAGTGCACTGACGCTGTATGGTACCAGCATACGCCCCTGGATGGCGCCAGCGTACCTACGCCTCCTACGTACGAGTCAGTTGATTCGCGTTGATTCATGGCCGGCGCATGAAGATGGGTCTAGCCCTCAAAGAGGGCGGCAGACTTGAGGCCCTCGCCCTGCAGGTGACGCCCCTACAACTGAGAGAGGCCCACGCCAGCCGCCCACCAACGAACGCCTTGACAAGAGGGGCACAGCCTCGCCTAGCTCCGAAAGCGCCTAGGCCTACCCACTGCGGACACGGGGGAAGAGGCATCCCAGGAGCCAGAACTCTCTCCCACTTTTCAGCTCATCTACATGCACCCAGGCATCCACTAACCTCCATGGACCCAAACATGGGTAAGAAAAAACGACCACACCAGGCGAGGGGGCGACTGCTCCCTAGCCAGGGCTGTGGACGATTTTGAGCACCCACCATGGAAAAAAAGCACTACAGATTTCTGAAAAGTGGCCCTTTCCTGACACTGGCCACATGGGTCCAGACATGGGCTGCACGGGCCCCAGAATGATATCCATAAGAGGCACGCAAGTGATGCCGAGCCCAACACGCAACCCTTGAAAGAAGTAGAGCTAAGAACAAGAACACACACCGCGCCCCGCCAGCTGGCGCACTCATCCTGCGCGACGAACGCTGCCGGCGCGTGTCCTGCTAGAAAAAGGCACACTGCTTCTCGCCCATTGCTCTAGCGCTAGCCAGCGATCACCGGCAAAGCCAGAGTGACTGAGTGACCGATCGACGAAAACACGGCGCCGGGCGACCACCATACCCCAGCAACACACCGTGGCGCCCCAGCACAAGACGCAAGCCCACATCGCTGGCAAAACCAAGCGGAGGGCAACACCTAGCGCACGCAGCAAAGCACTTCGAGAAAGGGGACCGGCTGACAAACTCTGCGGGACACAAAGGGGGCGCACTCAGCTCGCCACGCTCTCAATGGGATAGATGCTGCTCCCGCGCATTTCTCTGCAAACATACAACGCAACTCGCAAAAAGAAAGGGGCACACCACCCACAGACGCAGACAGCCACAGAGAAACGGGCGCCCATCTGCCAGCGCTGGATGCGCCCAATCGGCAAAGACGGCACACAAGAAAGGGCGAGCTGGGCTGTCAACCTACGGCCCACGACAATAGAGCAGCGCGCTTCAAGTAGCATTCTAGTTCTGTGCCCAACGCGCACCGCCGCACTAGAATCCAAGCGACAAACTACCTAATCTAGACGCCAAAGGCCAGCCGCTTCTTGCCAGCCGCTTCTTGCGGTGTTTTGAAGTGAGGTAGAAAAACCGACCCCAAGATCTGCAAGCATGGACTTCCTACGCCTAGTCATAATACTTGCTATGAAACGCACGGGACCTCGCTAGGATTAGCCGAGCTTTCGTCGGAAAGCCTTCTGCAGCTTCTTGAAAGTCTATCCCCGCACTCAGCTCCTTTTTTGTCTTCTCCATGTCAAACGTTTCACGGAGCGCCTTGAGGACATCAGCATTACGCTCCTGCTTCATCACTCGAAGCTCGGCCAGCGCGGGTTTACGTTTATCTTCATTGCCACTATGAACCTGCCCAAAATACTCCTCTTCCTTCTTAGATTCCTGCTCTAGTAAAAGATTCCCGTACGGCCTCGTCTGCCTCAGCACTTTCAGTTCCTCTGTAGCCAATGCCAGACGCAGCATATCGTAGCAAGTAGACAGCCTATCCCAAGAAAGAGCGAAGCTGTCTAAGATCACACCCTGCCCCCTGAGCCGTTCCGGAAGCGCGGCGGGGTCTACACTCGGTCCCTGGCTCAGTCTCTTCCCTCTGTCATCTGAGAAAATAAAAGCGGACGAACCTCACAGCAGACTCTATATATCACCTGGGACCGTGCGAAACGTGTCAGGGGCCCTCAGCTCACACCACTACGAACAAAAGCGGCGACCCCCTCCAGGGTTTCTGCTCTCTACAGAGAGAGGCGCAGCACCCCGCTAGCAATTTACTTGCCCAGACCTCTATAACCTCGCGGCTACGCCCTTCCCTCTATCAGCTAGCCCCCCCCCCGAGTTAAAAACTGAGAAGCAGCTTGCAACTGCTTCGCATCGCTTGCACTTCCCACGCCCTGCGCTTCCCACTTGATTCATTCTTGCACCTCCTTCGCACTTATTGCGCCTTCGTCAAGCACTCCGCGCACCTCCTTCGCACTTCTTGCACCTTCTTCGCACTCCTTGCGCCTTCTTTGAACTTCTTGCACCTCCTTCACACTTCTTGCACCTTCGTCGCGCTTCCGTTGTCTCCTGCGCGCTTTTTCACACTCCTGGCCTGCACGTCCTTCGCACTTCTTGCACCTCCTCCGCACTCCTTGCACCTTCTTCGCACTTCTTGCACCTTCTTCGCCCTTTTTGCGCCTTCATTCTTCGCGCTTTTGTTCGCATCTTTTTCGCACTCCTTGCACCTCCTTCGCACTCCTTGCACCTTTTTCGCACTTCTTGCACCTTCTTCACACTTGTCGCACCTCTTTCGCACTCCCTGCACCTCCTTCACACTCCTCGCGCTTTTTCTCTTCGCATTCCTTGAACCTTCTTCGTACTTCTCGCACCTTCCTCGCACTTCTTGCGCCCTCCCTGCTTTTCTTGCGCGTTCTTCAAACTTTTGGAGACCACCGCGCCCGACAATCACCGGTGGCGGAAAATCTTGGCGAAAAGTTGCCGAGGCTCACGCGCGCGGCCCTTGTCCTTGTCTCATTAAAACGAAGCCCAAAGGAGCTCCGAAAACGAAACCGACACAACCCACACACGGACAGGCCAACCACTGCGCCGAGAGCATCACAAGCCGGCGAACCAGTCCGCGGCGCAGCCTCGCGCCAAATTCTCAAACGAATGCACAACGCCAGAGGCCTCCCAAGCCTGGAGAGAAGAACAGAGAAACCACAAAAACCACAGACAACAAGCTCGGAGCCTTATGCGGTTTCGTTGCAAGCTGTTGCGAGTTTGTTCCCGGCGATCCATTTCCATGTCTTCATCAAAAAAACATGGAAGACGAAAACTCCAAAATCTTCGCGGAATGTTTGCGGAAAGTTTACAAGTTTTGACAATGTTGAAACTTCATGCGCTTATCTTTTCGGAAAGATTCCGCAAAGATTCTTTTGAAAGATTTCGCAAACTTTTCGCCAAGATTTTTTTTTTTTCATATAGAAAAAAAAACGAAGAGCCACCCCAGGCGTGCAAGCGCAGAAAGATGGCCAGCGCCGCCCCGTTTTGCCACTGCTTCCCCGCCCGCGTTTCCCGCGTCCTCCGCCCGGGTTCTCTACACCTCGAGGAGCTTGCACAGGCGTGCCGCGGCTGTATTCCAAGCAGCGCCGACGCCAATGACGTGCGGGCGGTCCGCACTCACCTGGCGCCGGGGCTGTCAACAACAGAGAAACACAACACAAAGACAAAGCACCCGAGGCCACGCCGCCGCCTTTTCCATACTCGAAAAGACGGAGGCAACGAAGACCAACCCGGGCAACTTTTCGCGAAGATATCGCGGCCATGTTTCGCATCGACGCGGTGGTCTCCAAAAACTTCTAGAACTTTCATTCTTCGCGTCTCTTGCATTTTGATTCTCGTCGCACTTCTTGCGCCTGACCTTTTTATTCACACTCCCCGCCCCTTCTCCAGGGCCTTGCACTTTCTTCACGCTTCTGCCCTTGCACGTCCTTCGCACTCCTCCGCACTTTCGTCGCATTCCTTGCGCCTTGTTTCTTCACGCTTCTGGCACTCTCTTCGCACTCCTTGCGCTTTCCTTGCACATCTTGCACCTTCTTCGCACTTCTTGCACATTCTGCCCGCTTCATCCTTGCACTTTCTTCCCCTTTTTTCCACGGTTCCCGCGGCTTTTTGCTCGTCACATGCGCAGCCTCCTCCGTCCCCCCTTGCGCTGGTACTTACTACGAAGCGGGCCCCAGATGGGCGACCGTCCGTCCCTGCCTTCTCCTCTGCAAGGCTCGCAGCAATAAACACGCCGCGCCCAGTCGTTGGCGGTGTTTTAAGTCCTGCGACGGCGCACACAGACACGCGGCGGCCTGCGACAGCCACAGCTCCAGCCCCCATCTCCGCGCCCCTTCTTCTCACTCTGCGCCGCGTGTGCCCAAGCTCCTCCTGGTCCACACCTTCCCGCGGTCACCTCCAGGCAGGCCCCCAAAGGTCACGACCACCTTCCCCCGTGAGAAGGCGCAGCTTCGTCTCCTCATTACCCAAGAGGCGTCGCAGGGGCCCTCTATAGTTTGAGGCACACGGGACCAAAAGACGCACTCTCGCACTTCCAGGGAGAGGCTAATCGAGTTTCTCTCAAATGAATTCTGCGACGGTCTCCCTGGCTACCAAAGCCGCGGCTTTTTCAAGTGTTCAGCGAGCTCAGAAACCCCACCAAAGTCGGGCTCCTCGAGAGCAGAGCCTTCGCCGCCGCGTCAGCTTATCACGGTCCGTCCGGCTGCGAAGCCGTAGCGCAGGGCCATGGAGTCAGCAGGCGCGCGCGCGGTCTCCTTGGTTGGCTTCCGAAGCCGCAGCCTTTTCAGGTGTTCAGCGTAAAACCTTGCAAAAGTAGTAGGGGCCTCTCAACCAATCAACAACCAGCGCCAGAGCCTGCCTTCATCGCCGCGTCGGCTCATCGCGGTGCGGCTGCGAAGCCATGAAGCCATGGAGTCAGCAAGCGCGCGCGCGCGGTCTGCTCCTTGTCCTTCAGAGCCGCGAACCCCGCGAGCCCTGCCCCTCAAGAGCCGAGGCACTTCAACCAACCAACAACCAACGCAAGCTAGCGACATCCTTCACCGCCACGCCAGCCTATCGCGGTGCGGCTGCCCAGCCGCAAGGCCATGGACGAGTCAGTAAGCGCGCGCCGCGTCGGGCGGCTTATCGCGGTCCGGCTGCTAAGCCGCAACCGCAAGGGCATGGAGTCTGTCAGCAGGCTCGCGCCGCGTCGCCTTATCGCGGCCCGGCTGCTAAGCCGCAGGGCCATCCATGGCGCCAGCAGGCGCGCGCGCGCGGTCTACCAGCTTCCAAAGCTGCAGCTTTTTCAGGTGTTCAGCCTGAACACCCTGCAAATGTCAGGCCTCTCAGCCAAAGCCAACCAACAACCAGCAGCCAGAGGGCACCCGAGAAGGCAAGAAGCTGCAGAACCTGACGGGGCTGGCCTCCCATCACGATTAAACTCCCGAAAAGCAACGCACTTCCTATAGATTTTGCCGCGCGCCTCGATAGAGGTCCACCGCGATCCCAACGCAAGGACACTGTCGAAGAGAACTTTCCGCCAAGGTTTTCGCCCTGTCTAAAAAGATAGAAGAGGCGAAAAGCCACCCCCAGCGCCTAAGCGTGGAAAAGTGGCCAGCGCCGTCCCGTGCTGGTGCTGCCTCCCCGCTCATGTTCCCCCTGTCTTCAGCCCCAGCCGCCTGCGCTTCGGGGAGCTTTCACCGGTGTGCCACGGCCGCACCCAAGGCGGCACCCGTCCCCGTGCCAATCATGGCGCGCGAGCGGTCCACAACCTTCCGGCGCTGAGGCTGCCACCAAGAGCGACGAAACACAAACAGAGAGCAGTCAGAGTCACTCCGCCACCTTCTGCAGCCAGCTGAGCTCCCTCTCTGGCGCTTCCCTGGGCCACGAATTCAGCCGAGCGCATGAGCATACGCGCGCCGCCACTCGAAACACCTGGGGCACGCACCCCACTGACCAGCCCACCCCCGGCAAGATCAGCCACAAGCGCCCAGCAATGAGCCCGCAACCATGCTGCAACGAAAAGGAGAAAAAGGCGAGAAACAATCAAAGGGGCCACCCGAAGCCTTTGACCCAACTCACCCGAAACGCCTGCCCAGCCACCCCTGCGCCGCTCGCCTGCCAAGGCAAGGCGTCCCCTGGCCATCACCAAACCCACGCAAGCAACAACCCCCAAGCCTGTCAAGCCCTTGAAGCCTGCAAAAGTCCGCAGCCGACAGCCTTGGCTAAGCAACACCCAAAAACACTGGCGGGGCTTTGCCTCTCACGCCTCGCATTTCATTCAATCAAAAAAAAACGAAGGGGACCCAACTCAAGACCAGGAGGAAAGTCAGCTGACAAAATAAAAAACCGAAAAAACCCCGCAAAGCCAAAAAGTGCCAAACGCTCGAAACTTACTCCGAACGAATTCAGAAACGAATAAGAAACGAGCCGGGCAGCGTCCCACGCCCCCGAAGGCGGCTCGCCCTAACTTCCCTAAAAAATTTGCAGAATAAAAAACATCACGGCGTCACGCCAAGTAAATAGTAAGTTTTTCTATAGGAGGCATAGAAAAACTAAGGAAAGGATAGAAAAACTTAGATATAAGATAGAAAAACTAAAAAGAAGACAGAAAAACTAGAAAACAAAAAAAGAAAGAAATAACCCGAACAGTTGAAATCTCTACCCATCTAATAGAAAAACTTGCCACCCAATAGAAAAACTTGCAACCCAATAGAAAAACTCACGGCCAAATAGTTCAACCCGTCACGCCCTAATAGTTCAACCCGTCGCGCCCTAATAGTTCAACCCGTCACGCCCTAATAGTTCCACACAACCAACGACGGATCGGCCAGGCGCCAATGTAGGTAGACCCACCCACCCGCCCGAAAATGGGCAAGCCAGTCGCAGATCTATCGCCCCGTGCTGGGAGGGAGCAGCCAAGCAAGAGGTCAGCCATGCCAGCGCGCGATGCTACATGGGAGCCCCAGCCGCTACTGGCTGCAGCTGCCCAGGCGGGAGGACCCGAGACAAACAAAGACCAGACCCGCCGGACCCGTCCGGCCGCGTAGCACTGACACGCAAGTCAAGGCCCGCGCGTCGCCGCGGGCTACAAACAACACACAAAACGAAACGAACATACACGCACCAACTACCAACGAACAACCAAGAGCAAAGCCTGCGCGCGCTCGTGGCGCGACACAGAGAGACAGACCCCGCTGCCCAAGCTCAACCACTTAAAGCAAGCGCACACACGCTCGCGCAGAGCAGTCTCGACCGAGCAGCGAGCGCAGACGCGACTCGATCGCGCGGCGAACGCAGACGAGACCCACCTGCGCAGCGAACGCAGACAGAGGCCGACGAGGCTCCCCGCCTCGCTCGAGTACGTTGTAGCCAGTCACCCACGCAAACGAAGCAAACACATCACCCACGCAGAGAGTACTCGCTCGAACAGCGCCCAAATGCACATCCCTCACGCAGAGAGCACTAACCTACGCCACAGCGCAAACCAGCTCACGCAAGCCGCGCAGCCGCAAAGGAACCCACCCGCGCAAGGAGCGCAAACTCACGCGACGCGCGCAACGCAGACTCGCTCGCGCCGCGCAGACAAGCTCGCTGCTCGCGCAGAGGTAGACTCACCCTCCCAGCACGCAGCGCAGAGGTAAACTCGCTCGCGCAGCGCAGACTCACTCGCGGGCGCAGCGCGGACTCGCTCGCGCCGCGAAGACTCACGCGCGCGCCGCAGACTCATTCACGCAGCGCAGACCCACCCCCGCCCCCTCGCGCAGCGCAGACTCGCTGGCTCGCGCAGCGCAGACAGACTCGCCCACGCGGCGCAGACTCGCTCGCGCAGCGCAGCCAACTTACTTAGACCCGCTCGCCCGCGCGGCGCAGACTCACTCACGCCAGACGCACGGCCCGAGTCGCTCGCGCAGCGCAGACTCGCCCGCGCAGCGCAGACAAGACAAGACTCAAGACCGCAGACAGAGCCGACAGACTCGCCCGCGCTGCGCCGACTCGCTCACGCCGCGCCGACTCGCTCACGCCGCGCCGACTCGCTCACGCAGCGCCGACTCACTCGCGCACCAGCGTAGACGCACTCGCGCAGCGTAGACGCACTCGCGCAGCGCAGCCTCACTCACGTAGCGCCGACTCACTCGCGCAGCGCAGAGAGACTAGCTCGCGCAGCACCGCGCCGCACGTCACAGACTCGCCCGCGCAGCGCAGACTCTCACGCCCGCACAATTGCGCAGACTCTCTCGCACAACTGCGCAGACTCACCCGCGCAGCGCAGGCTCGCCTGCGCGGCGTAGACACACCTGCGCAGCGCCGACTCGCTCACGCCGCGCCGGCTCCACTCGCTCACGCAGCGCAGACTCACACCACTCGCGCCGGCCGCGCAGACTTGACTCACGTGCGCCGCGCGGACAGACTCGCTCACCCACGCAGCCCAGACGCGCTTACGCAGTGCAGACGCGCCCACGCAGCGCAGACTCACTCACGAGGCGGCGACTCGATCACGCGGCACAGACTCACCCACACGCGCAGACTCGCTCGCGCCGCAGCACATACTCGCTCGCGCAGCGCAGACCCGCCCTCGCAGGGCAGACTGACTCACTCGCGCAGCTGGGACCCGCTCCCAGCCGCGGCGCAGACTCGCTCGCGCAGCGCAGACTCACCCGCGCAACGCAGACTCACCCGCGCAGCGCAGACTCGCTCGCGCAGCGCAGCCTCAGTCACGCACGCAACGCAGCGCCGACGGACGCGCTCGCGCCGCGCAGACTCGCCCGCGGGCGCGGCGCCGCCCGACTCGCTCGCGCAGCGCAGAATCGCTCGCGCAGCGCAAGCCCACCCGCTCCCGCGCAGCGCAAGCCCACCCGCTCCCGCGCAGCGCAGACTCGCTCGCGCGGCGCAGACTCGCTCGCGCAGCGCAGACTCGCTCGCGCAGCGCAGATTCGCTCGCGCAGCGCAGACTCGCTCGCGCAGTGCAGACTCGCTCGCGCAGCGCAGACTCGCTCGCGCAGCGCAGACTCGCTCGCGCAGCGCAGACTCGCTCGCGCAGCGCAGACTCGCTCGCGCAGCGCAGACTCGCTCGCGCAGCGCAGACTCGCTCGCGCAGCGCAGACTCGCTCGCGCAGCGCAGACTCGCTCGCGCAGCGCAGACTCGCTCGCGCAGCGCAGACTCGCTCGCGCAGCGCAGACTCGCTCGCGCAGCGCAGACTCGCTCGCGCAGCGCAGACTCGCTCGCGCAGCGCAGACTCGCTCGCGCAGCGCAGACTCGCTCGCGCAGCGCAGACTCGCTCGCGCAGCGCAGACTCGCTCGCGCAGCGCAGACTCGCTCGCGCAGCGCAGACTCGCTCGCGCAGCGCAGACTCGCTCGCGCAGCGCAGACTCGCTCGCGCAGCGCAGACTCGCTCGCGCAGCGCAGACTCGCTCGCGCAGCGCAGACTCGCTCGCGCAGCGCAGACTCGCTCGCGCAGCGCAGACTCGCTCGCGCAGCGCAGACTCGCTCGCGCAGCGCAGACTCGCTCGCGCAGCGCAGACTCGCTCGCGCAGCGCAGACTCGCTCGCGCAGCGCAGACTCGCTCGCGCAGCGCAGACTCGCTCGCGCAGCGCAGACTCGCTCGCGCAGCGCAGACTCGCTCGCGCAGCGCAGACTCGCTCGCGCAGCGCAGACTCGCTCGCGCAGCGCAGACTCGCTCGCGCAGCGCAGACTCGCTCGCGCAGCGCAGACTCGCTCGCGCAGCGCAGACTCGCTCGCGCAGCGCAGACTCGCTCGCGCAGCGCAGACTCGCTCGCGCAGCGCAGACTCGCTCGCGCAGCGCAGACTCGCTCGCGCAGCGCAGACTCGCTCGCGCAGCGCAGACTCGCTCGCGCAGCGCAGACTCGCTCGCGCAGCGCAGACTCGCTCGCGCAGCGCAGACTCGCTCGCGCAGCGCAGACTCGCTCGCGCAGCGCAGACTCGCCCGCGCAGCGCAGACTCGCCCGCTCATGCGGATGCGCTCGGGCAAGGAAAGCGGATATCGTTGGGATGTCAAAAAGTATACTCGAAAAGACGAACAAGACCAGACGAAAGCAAGCAAAAACACCCACAAGAAGACCCCGGCGACAAGCCTCCGCCTTACCCTGTGGAGCTTGCCACCAGATGCCGAGTGCCCAAGCCTCCCCATCGCCCCGCCGGTGCGCAGCCCATCCGTAACCACCCACCGCACCCCCCGACTGAGCCTTCTCTGAGCCTGGCGCAGAGTGTATGAGACCAGACGCCAACCCATGCCCCCTCTCTCAACTCTCGAACGCCTCTCACTCAACCCCCCTCGCCCCCAGCTGACTCCACAGTAAGAACGGCCCGCTTGCCTGAGGCTGTCAGCGACAACCTCTGCCAGAGCCTTCAAAGACATCAAGTACAGAGGCACAGCCCGCACTAGTGCCCGACTGGCTGAGGCGCTGACCGCTACGGAAGTGCATCGAGATCCAAAAAGCGTCGGCATTCATGACAAATTCTAAAATTACTTTATTTTCATATACGGGATTACTGTTTTGGGTCTTCGTTCAAATAATAAGGACTTCGCCGAAACCGACGAAGCCCTGAAAAGCTGTTGTGGGGATTTGTTCAGTCAAAACCTCCGAAGAGGCGCGCCAGGTGCCCTGATTCGTATGTAATTCATGATGTTGATTCTCGTAATCTTTTATATGTAGATACTCAAATAGAATAAATATCAAAAAAATTTCTTATAGCATGATGAGAGATTTTTTCGTTAAAAATTTCCGACCTTCGTCGGAGATGTTGACAGGCTTCGCCTCTGCCTTCTTTACTTTCGTCCCAACAGAGGCCCGAACACGATATAAAACCGCGACGCGACTTGATGGATTGGTGATGGTGGCTCTATTTTATTCATATAATGATGATACGTACTCACAGGGTAAAGCTCAATATAAATTTAGATCAATTCACTTCGAAAATTTATGAAAGAAGAACTGAAGAACCCATTAAGAACATGAAAATAATGAAGAAGCAGAAGCTTTTTCTTAGTCCTGGCGGACCGAGAGCGCCTGTTTTTGGAACAGACGAACCCGAGCCCCACACCAAGACCCGTCTCCTTTTTTGCTCCTAGAAGACGTCTGCATTGGCCAAAGGCCCAACACGTTGGCGAGCTTTTACACTGCTTCGCTCTTGAGTATCAAACTCGCATCTTACTTGTCGGACGCGTTTGCAGCCGACTTGGCTTTCTCCCGGAAAATTTTGGCACGCAACGTCTTCAACAGATTCCAGTTGCTCTCAGTCAAAAGCCACTCAATTCCCTCCAGCAGTTCGTCGATCTTCTTGCAAGTCGCAGAACCTAAGAGACGAGGTCGATGATATTGAGAGGGGGACGAGAGAAGACCGATGAAGAAGTTGCACATTAAAACTTTGATCAAGATGATTGCCACGCGAATCAATCCTAGGCAAAGAAAACCGAAAAAGAAATAAGCTATACCCGCTTGATTCTCGCAGAGCTGCTTCAGCTTGGGCAGCAATTGGGAAGCCTTCTCTGCATCCATCTTGCGATCAGTGATGATCTTGTTCATGAGCTTCTTCACCAAATTCTCCTCAGCGTCCGCATTCATGTAGATGGAACGGAAGACCTCATAGTCGATATCAGTGCCAGCCAGAAGAGCCACCATCTGTTTCTTTGCTTGGTCATTCACACCACCAGACACCCAGCTGACCTGGTCAAAGTTCTCCAACTCGCAAGAAGCACACTGACGGAGAAGGTTCAGCTGCTCTTCGTTCTTGTCATAGACCAGCCCCTTGAGCTCATCGCGGTCGGCTGTCAACATCGAAGCGATCAAGTTTCCAAATGCCTCCGAGACAGTAAACCTGTGATTTTAGTTCAATCCATTACAAGAGACGAAGGAGAAAGAGGTCGTAATATGAAAGATCTATCACTAGAAACGAAAAGAAAAAGAAAGAATCCCAGAAGTGAAGAGATGGAGAGCCGAGAAAAGTGCTAACGTCTTGGAAACGAATAGAGAGCAGGTAAATGAGCAGACAACTATATCAAAGAAACTCTCGCACTCAAATTTTCGAAGAGAGAAAGAGACAAAATGATCTAACAGAAACGTTACAAATTCCAATCCACAGTGCAATCATTCTTCAGCTTCTCCCAGCCCTCAGTACGCGTTTCTACATACAAACGCATCGTGCGAGCGCGCTTCAACTCTTCGGCAGTGAAGCCACAATGCGGCAGGTCGCCGATACCAGTCAAAATGGAGATCATCACTTTCTGCCCAGACGGAATGATCTCATAGATGACAGCGATGCGGCCCATCGCCTTCCAGAAGGAATCCTGATCGGGAACACCTGCACGCTCAGCAGAAAGGACCTGCTCCAACTCAGTGATGTCACGCTCCAACTCGCTGGCACCGGCGTAACGCTGGAACGCCTGTGGGTGAAGATGTTGAGAGAGTTTATGAATGTACGGACATCGGTCGGAGTCACTCGAGAAAAGGATGATCGACGTCTTTGAAGCTCTCTCCTTGTTACAGGTAAAAAGCTCAGCCCTACTCTCATCTTCTTTGGAACCTTCTCAAAATTTTAGCGAAAAAGTAGAGATATCAAACACCTAAGAAACACGCTGTAACAAATCGGACAGGCTAGAAAAGTACTCAAAGGGAAGTACCGCGTCAAGGTTTTCCTCCAGCTGCGTGTCAGCCAGCATCTTCTTCACACGGGTCTGCATGGCGGCGAAGAGAGGGATCTCGGTACAAGACAAAGCAGCAGCAGCTTCCTGTAGCAGAGCGAGGCCAAAAGCAACATGATCAGGATCATCTTCAGGTCCTTCCAAATCCGCATCGTTAGAATCGGCAGCACGCTTCGCAGCCATCTTGACCTTCTCCACCATTTTCGCTGCAGCACACAAATTCGGAGCAGTGACAGCAAACATCTCTTCGTTCCTGAAAGTAAGGAGATGGGGACGATGTTGTTGCGAGCCTTGTGCGGATATGGGGATAGCGTGCTGGTTCGAAGCTACCACGACCATCTTCAAAAAAGTAGAAGGATTGTTTTCATTTTTTGGACGTAAAATAAGAAGCAACAAGTTCGTAGAATCATCATCATCCAGATAAAAACTAAAATAATAAGAATTAGTACGCTTCGAAAAACTTCATGGCCTTCAGGGTGGACTTCTTCATGCGTTTTTCCAGCTGGTCATTGCACCAAACAGCGAGGCGGGAGTAAGGGGTTTCGCCGTGTCGATCTGTGAGAGAATTGAGATGGTTTGCTGTGGTTCATAGTTGTGAAAGAATCCCAGGGAAGAAGATGGCTGAGAATTCTTGGATCTCGCTATAGTGGATCTACAACAGCACTCGATACTCAAATAAATGAAAGTGAGAAGTTGCTGATAGATCATGCGAAGACCATAGGCATAAGTACAAATATAGAATTTAAGTACCGAGATCCAAATCGGTCATGTGCTTCGTACCAGCACGGACGCACTCAACGACATTGCAAAGCTGTGCAGTTTCCGCCTGCTTTCCTCGGAACACCTTCAAAATGGCCTCGGCCTCGCGGTAGTTCAGCATGTACTGAATGTCGATGTCAATCGCTTGAACAACGCGGGCGGTTGTAGCCGTGCTCGTAGTAGAAGTTGTTGCTGTCTCGTTCTTCGCCATCTCCTTGAGCGCATTCGCATCAGCAGCCAAAATCATCGACAAGAAATCTGGCTCCACATTTGCTGTAGAAGAAGACGAAGTAGCTCCTTCACCAGCATCAAGCTCAGCACCTTCTAATTCTGGAGCACTACCAGCTAGGTGGCCAACAGGATGACCAGCTGCATACAAAGTTCCACCCGGACTGCATAGCGGCGTCTGGCGGTCCATGTTGTGAGTGGCAACAGATTCATCTTGGCACAAGTTACTGGACATGAAGCGATCCTCGTTGAGCAGATCGATGTCCATCTGAAACGGACGCTCCGAAAAACCACCAGCGCCTACTGCTACCCCATGGCTGTAACACCAGTCGGAGATGCTTGCCATTTTTTGCACTGCTCCAATCTTGCGGTCGATTCGCTCCTTCAAAGAAGTGCGAATATGATGCCCATCGCGACGGTTCACTTCGTCGACCATCGTGTCGTAGAGAAAGTTCCAAGTTTCTGCGTTGATGACAAGGTTGGAAGTGTCGGACTTTCCTTTCTTCTTCATCATCTCCTCGAGGCCAGCTCTCACCTCAATGGCCAAGTACTCGACCGCATTCATGAACGTGGAGCTACTGTTCGGGTTAGCCGACTCACGAACGCCAAACGCCTCGCACGACAAGTTGAACTCCTTCACGCCAAGGTTCCACTTGGCCGATTTCTGCTTGTTGGTGATCTTGTTCAAGGCGACCTGCTGAAGCTGCTCCAGGGTAAAGTTCAGACTCACCGCAGACTTCTTGTTGCGACCATTGCCGCCCTTCTTGATCGTGATAATGTCGCACGGGTCTTCAACTTGCGACGAGCACGCTTGTTGCTGTGGTGATGGATTTGAGAGGGGTTGATAGCTCTTATCTTTAGCAGAAAAAAGTGAGTGAGGCTGTGGTCAGAAGTTAGGAAGGAGTTGCAATCTTGTGACTTGTATACCCATCGAGGAGGAAAGAGAACACTGAATGTTTAAGACTAAAACTAGACCGACCTGACCACTCGAAAGCAGACAGGCCGATCATCGATCTTGTTACAAAATTTAGGTATATTGGATGGTATATAGGAAGGTATATGGAAACACGATCGGAGACATCAACTAGCCTAAAAGTGAATTGAAGACACCAATTTTAGGAGGTATATGCGAAGGTATATGGCTAAGCATATGCCGAAGTTATTGGAGGGATATGCGAGGTATATTGTAAATTTCAAATAGAAACCCAACCCCCTGACTTTTGCAATATACCTCGCCATATACCTCCCATATACCGGCCTAAAATGAAGAATTACGCTTTTGCACACCTTCCAATATACCAAAAAAAGTAGTACCATCTCTTTGGCAGCTTTGGCGCGAGCACGCTTTTTTGCCGGACTCAGCTCTTCATCTTCCTCAACTTCCTCAGCAACAATACCAGGAGCAGCCAAAGACGACGAAGCAGCACCAGACTGGGCGCCAGCCTTAGCTTTGGCACGACCCATTTTCTTCATTGCGGGTTTGGCAGAAGAAGTTGTTTGCTCACCAGCAGGAGCAGTTTCTTCATTCTGAACACCCATGACCACATCCTCCACCGACGGAGGAACAGCAGCAGCAGCATGCTCGCCTTCTCCTAAAAGAGTCTCGTTAGGAACAACAGGAGCAGCTTGTTCACCAGCAACCTGCTGCTGGATCTCAGCAGTGGCATCTTCAACCAGGAGACTGACCGACATCGTTCCTCCTTGTTGTGAGAGTCTTATCAAATACTCAAGATTCAAGCAGCGGAAACAATATCAAGCGGACAACTACTAGGATAGCAGTAAGTTAATCGATAAGCGATCGATTAGTTGAGTACTAATTATAAACGCCTGCAGCGGAGAAGAAGAGTATATCTATACGAGAGAAGGCATGAACGACCGAGAAGACAACTGAGCGAAGATCCGAGAGAAACGATCACAACAAAGACCAGGAGCCTCGAAGACAGCCAAGAACGCTGGAACTCACATCAAGCGTTATCCTTCCAGAGCACAACGAGCACAGAACACAGAAAACTGCTCCACCAGGCGCGGAAGTCGCGAGGGCGACGTGGCTATCTAGTCCGTAACGCAAGATAAATAAATGCGCCATCAACTAGAAACCGCCGAGCCTATTTATTCAAGGCATAAACTCTAGTAGTAGTTATACAATATTACTGCGTGCTTGGCTGTACTTGTTTCCGCTGATCTTGTGAATCGCCGTAAATAAATCAAGACGCTTTTTGTTGTTAAAGAATTGGTTATCATTTTTGAGCTGATCAACTACTTCTCCATACATTTGCTCGTACTCCGCCGCCCATTCTACACGGCACGCGCTGCTGTACAAATCCTCCTCACCTGCCACAGGCGCCTCTGCTGTTGCTCCTCTGCTGAGGAAGAATTTCCATGCACGCACCAAGAAGCAAGCAGCTCGAGTTGTGAACTTTGGCCCACCATAGAAGTTAATGGAAATGTCTCGACTGGCTTGCTTTTCTCCCATCAAGCCCAAATGTCGGAGCCTCTCCACTGCGACTTGCTCGGGAACTGTGACCCTAATGTAATCCACCACCACGATCTTATGTGCTGCGGTCCAGGCCCCTCCTCTGGTGTACATGCTAAGAGGCTCGATCGTTTCACCACTAGGAATGTACTCATCGATAAATTGCCGCACAGAAGAGTCCAGCTGGTCCTTCACCTGTCTGGTCTGCTCGCGATCTACTGGCGCAGGCGGAACTGCAGGGACTTGTGGTATTATGCGGGGCTCAGCGTTGTTTTGATTTGCATCAACACGAGCAGCAGCTGGCCTCGAAGTACTACCTCCACCAGATCGCTGCTTGAGAACCCGAGTTCGACATACTCCCATGAGCTCACCACAACTGGTTCTATGATGCAAATACGTAGGGAGCAGCGGCTGCGAGCATGTAACAGTGAATCCAGAGTTGTTGACGTACTGCGGAGGAATAAACCAAGTCTCCCCCCTTGAAAAAACGTCCAGCTCAGATACGCAGATAGTTTTCACCAAAACAGCAACGCGGGAGTCTAGTCCAGCATCTATGAGCTGAAGCCGCAAAACTCCTAGGCGAATCGGACTCTTCGAGATGAAATTCACCTTACACACCTCTGCTGCTTGCTCAAAGTTCTCAGCCCCTTGTCTAAAATGTACTAGAAGGCCACCTATTATTTCATCGTCTCCCTGTGATTGTGCTCGACGGGCTAGTTCTGCAACGCAAGGATCTATCATAGGTGGAAGACGCTTCTGATGCAGCTCGCGAGTGGCCAACGGCTGCGGCAACGGATGGTACTTCACTGTTCCCTGATATGTTCCATCGGCGATTTTGTCGCCGTCACGCCTAACAGAATGATGGCGCCTCTCCTCAAAGAATTCCGCTATAGTCTTATCATCCAGAAGCGCGTCCACGTTGAGGGTGTTGCACATAGTGAAGCATTGTTCCTTTTTCGTACGCTCCTCTTGTTGTTTGGCTTCTTTCGCCAACGCTCTTCTCATTTGCGTTCTCAGCTTGTCCCTGATCTTCTCCTGTTGTGGTTCTATTTTCGCAAACAATTCGTCGTGCTCCTCATCGGTCATGTCGTAGTAGGTGTCGGTCAAGATCTTCTTTCCGAAGGCCTTCTGCGCTTCCGGATGCATCTTCTTTTGCGCCTTCTTCTGCACCAGCAGCGTGTTTATCCGCACCCGGGATGCCCTAAACTCGATCCTGCGCAGCTCGTCCTGAATGTTGACCGGAGGAGGAGGCCCCACATCTAAGTCGCCTTGTTGTAAACCACGACGACCGGGGTTGTGTTGCGAGGTAAGGCAATTCAACTGCTTATGCAGCCTCAGCGTTACGAAGTTGTTGGTGTGAAAATGAAACAAGTGGTTTCGCCTTGAGACATCACATCCGACCTTATGCAACCTCTCTGCAAAGAGGATCGCGGTTGCGATGCGACGAAGGATAGATAGGTGTCCGTTCAACACCGTGGTATTCGCGCGAACGATCTGCGGCGCGATGGTGCTTGCTTCTACTAGTTTCTTGCTAAAGCCACGATCAAGATCAGCATCAGGAAAATCTTTGACGAAGTTGATGTACTCCCCAATCGTATCACACGCAAGAACGCCTTTCCAAGGGAGAATATCTAACTTCTCGAAGCAGTGGATGTGAAGACTAGTATACGCCGAGTCAAGAACTTCGTAGCCCATCATCACGTCCTCCCGATCGCAATGCTCAGCATACTTGAAAGCCACCTCCCCGCACTGAAGACTCCAGACCTCATTCATTTTCGCCTCAACTGCATCCCGAGTAAGATCCACTGATATGATGTTGGGGTCGGCCAAGATTTTGCGCCCTATCGCTGTCACAACACGAAGTCCCAGCAACAGCTGCCACATGCTACTCATGAAGTCCTTTGGCGTCATACTACTATGCTCGAGGGCCGACTTCAAGTAGTACTTCTTAGTCTGTACTACTAGAGCCAGCTCGCACGCCTGTGGGAATAAGCCTAAGACATTGAAAAGGCAGTAGCGTCCTACGGCGTCCACCGCCTCCCCAAATCTCCCTACTTGAATTTCAGGGGGACTGAACACTTCGACAAGGCAGCTGTCAGTGTCTCCCCAGCTGCCTGCTGTGTACAAGAGGCCACCAACGAAGCGAATCTGCAATTTCTTGATCCTCTCTACTAGATCTGGCCTCCACCCTCCTGCACAGAAATCAATCAAGTTCTCGTACTCCGAAACGCTAGAAGGATCCAGCGGCTTCTTCACCCTGAAGTGCTGGACGAAGTGATGAATGGTTGTTCGTACCACTTGCGTGCTGCTGTTCACAGAACGAGTGATCTGCACCATGGCCCTCTCGTCTGCTTCGCCGAGCATCACCAGCTTGAGACCATCCTTAATCGCAAGGTGGTACGCGTGAGGCGTACACCGCGACACCACCGTGAGGTCACAAAGCGCATCAGCCGGATCCAGAACAGGACTGTTTGGCAAGTGCTCGTGCAAAGCCACAAGATCCGACGCCATGGCCTTCAACGAAGCCCCGTCACCGGCATAATGACTAAGGGTAAAAACGCCATCGATGGGCACGCCAGAACGTCGAAGAAGAACTCGAAGTGGCTCCGCGTGGAAGCGGATCTCCCTCGTCACTGCTTCCGAGTCATGAGAGCGCATCATTTGGACCAGCGGCTGCAAGGTCCAATACCTCTCAAGCTTTTGGTCCCCACCAAAGTCACAACGTCCGAGACAGCGCAAAACTAGAAGAGTTTCATGAGGGACCAGCCGCTTGCTCCATAGGTCCAAACTAGACATGCTGGCGCCATCAAATTCGGTATGCGAAAAGTAGCTGATCTTCTCTTCTCCAGTTATTTTCCGCAAAAAGCGCGCCACTGCTTTCTTCTGATGCCGATACAGCAGGACGCAATACAAGTGCCGCATCTCCTCAAGCTCATCTCCAACACTTTTCTGTAGTGCTTCGCTAGGAGTCCCCTTCATCCACGTACCAGTCTGCAGGTACTTCCAAAACTTGACCAAGTAAATCAAGTAGGACCCAGAAGCGCGTATCGGCACCCGCGGAAGGAGCATAAGCTCTCGCAACGCTGGAACAGGAAGTGGCACACCACAAAAAAGAGCCACAGGATCGCTCTTGGGTGCAACATCCTCCATCTTCACCGCAGAGCCGAAGCGGAAAGAGCGGGAGCTACTGTATCAAAACTACATAAGAGATAGGCATAGCTTTACCCTGTGGCACTTACATAATTAATTACTCCTACAGCTGTCGCTTGCGTTCTAGAAAGACTAGCTACTACAATAAATAAGCCGCCATCACATCTAAATAGACAAAGCAGGACTATGCCCGTTTGATTCTGCATGCCGGGTGCCTTTTTCTTGTTGAGAAACTTCATCAAGCCGCTCTGTCTCCACTGAAGCCAGTCACTTCACCCACTCGCGCAGGCATCTCTCGAACCACTCAAACAACCACACTCACCTCTCACTCCCCTCACTCAATTCACTCTCAGAATCCACCACCAACCTCATCCGTTTCAGTATACTTTTTCACATCCCAAAAGTATTCCAATATTTCGCCCGGCGGCATCCGGATGAGCCCGCGCAGCGCAGACTCGCCCGCGCAGCGCAGACTCGCCCGCGCAGCGCAGACTCGCTCGCGCAGCGCAGACTCGCTCGCGCAGCGCAGACTCGCTCGCGCAGCGCAGACTCGCTCGCGCAGCGCAGACTCGCTCGCGCAGCGCAGACTCTCTCGCGCAGCGCAGACTCGCTCGCGCAGCGCAGACTCGCTCGCGCAGCGCAGACTCGCTCGCGCAGCGCAGACTCGCTCGCGCGGCGCAGACTCGCTCGCGCAGCGCAGACTCGCTCGCGCGGCGCAGACTCGCTCGCGCAGCGCGCGCAGACTCGCTCGCGCGGCGCAGACTTTCTCACGCAGAAGCGGAACGAACGAACTCGCTCCCTCACACAGAAAGCACAGACTCACCCACGCAGCAGCAACGCAGACTCGCCCGCGCAGACTCGCTCGCGCAGCGCAGCGCAGCCGCAGGTCCGCTGACTCACGCAGCGCGGACTCCCTCGCTCGCGCGGCCCAAGCAGACTCACTCGCGCTGCCCAGACTCACCCGCGCAGAGCAGACTCGATCGCGCAGCGCGGACTCACTGCTCGCGCAGCGCAGACTCACCCGCGCAGCGCAGACCCGCCCGCGTAGCGCGGACAAGCTCACGCAGCGCAGACAGGCTAGCCCACGCCACGCCCGTCGACTCACTCGCCCAAAGGACGAAGACTCGCTCGCGCTGCCCGGCGCAGACTCCTTCGCGCAGAGGCTGGCGCAGACTCGTTCGCGCAGAGGCGCAGACTCATGCACGCCGGGCAGACTCGCTCGCTCGCCCGTTGCTCGTTCGTTCACTCAACGCAGACTCGCCCACGCCGCGCGGAGGGACTCTACTCACTCTCTCACGCAGCGCGCGCAGACTCGCTCGCCCGTGCGGAACGGGCACACTCCACTCGCTCGCGCGCCGCCGGCTTCCTTGCTCGCGCAGCGCCGGCGCGCTCGCGCAGCGCATAGCTTATTACTCGCGCCGAGCGAGCCGACTCACTCGCGCAGAGTAGGGCCGCCCAGTAGCGCAGCGCGGACGCGCTCGCGCGGGTCGGACTCGCTCGCGCAGCGCGGGCTTGCCTCGCTCTCGCTCTCGCTCTCGCAGCGCCGACTCACTCGCGCAGCGAAGAGAATGCAACTCAGTCCGGGCACAGATCGCAAGGCAGCCACCCCTCGATCTGGCGGAAGTTTTTCTATCCCCTCGCCTCGAGTTGAACTATTGAACTATTGAACTAGTCCAATTATTGAACTAGTTCAATGTTTTATAGAAACGGGTGAGAGCCTTGACAAAGCCACTCCACTAATAATATGACGGGGAGAAATAATCTTAAAAAATGCAACGCCTAAGCTGAGCTCCTAACTACTACGAAAAAAAAACCGAGGGCCTCCGCGGTGCTTGCGCATGTTTGGCAGCTTAGTGGGGCAGCCTCCTGATGCCACTAAACTGCCAAACCCGAGCGCCAACCTATTGGAGACCACCGCGCCCGACAATCACCGGCGGCGGAAAATCTTGGCGGCGCAGCCACGCGCCAAATTCTCAAACGAATGCACAACACCAGAGGCCCCCCAAGCCTGGAGAGAAGAACAGAGAAACCACAAAAACGAACCACAGACAACAAGCGCAGAGCCTTGCGCGGTTTCGTTGCAAGTTGTTGCGAGTTTGTTCCTGGCGGTGATCCCTTTCCGTGTCTTCATCAAAAAAACACGGAAGACGAAAGCCCCAAAGCCTTGCTTCGCGGAATGTCTGCAGAAAGTTTGCAGGTTTTGACGGTGTTGGAACTTCATGCGCCTACCTTTTCAGAAAGACTCCGCAGCGACGAGACTCCTTTGGAAGACTTTCCGGCCGTTCTCTAACTATTTTCGTCAAGGAAGTGCACGAATTTGCCGGCTGCGCATGTTCCTTTTGATCTTTCGTCTGGTGGTGAGGGGTCTCCGATATGTTTGCTGCTGAATCTTCCGCCGCCAGGTTGTGTCCCCCGGTCGTCGGTTGCCTAAGCCCACTTTTAGTCTACTTACTTATCGCAAGAAAACAAGCGAAGCCGTGCGAATGTTAACCCAAAAATTTTTTAGTCCATGAATTAAACAGCCCCCAGCTGATATCGGCTAACCTAGTTGCTCTTTAGCTAGAACAATCTTTACCAAATCATCTGAGGCGATTGGTCGAATTCAACCAGCCGCGAGAGGCTGAATGTCGTACTTTGGGTAGTAAACTAAAAGCCTAGCGGCTGTCTCGGTTTTTGTTTTGTCATGAAACGGCTCGAAGAATTTCCCAACTTTATCGAAATCGATGGCGCGCCACCCTCATCGGTCTGAGGTCTCTCGTTCAATGATGTGCCTACTCCGTCGGTGCACGGCTTCAAAAACCTAACAAGCGTCCTTTTATCTTTCCTCCCTTCTTTTCTTTCGCTTTCTCTTCCTTCGTCTTACTTTTCCCTTCTAATTCTCTTTATTTCTTCCCTCAAAGAAAGCAGACAAATTTAATATACAGAGTTTCTCAGTAAGCCGAAAGCGAAATGCTCAATTGGGTATGTTTTCAGTCAACGTTCTTCCTTGGCGGCTCTTTTATCAGCTAAAAGATCACTTAAATAGGCTGCTCGCGCCGAAGCTTACCCCGCGGGCATTCTCGCTACAGGTTTACGGAGGTTACAACCTCACAAACCAGCCAGACAGCGGGCACCCCCTGCCCTTGCCCCGGGCCGGCTTTCTCGACACCTCCCAAGGCCCTCCAGGGTCTCACCTCGGAGGGTGTGGCTTTGGGTGTCACTCATCATCTAAGAAGAAGCCAAGGGACATCACCGACACAACCGAAGAAGAGACGGCAGAGCCCAGAGACAATGCCCACACGTACGCGCTGGGGCTTTCTGCGGGGTCAGCGGTCGACTGATGTGGGCCGGTCGGTTGTTGGTGTGTGTTGCTTGGTGATCCCTTCAGGGGTCCAACGCTTGCGCCACCTGCCCCCCATTGATTGGCAGAGCCGTGCTGGTTGGGATTTGGGGTCTTTGCTTTTTACTCCAGAGAGCTCAGGGGCATGCCTGGGCTGGGCATTGGTTGCCCTAGCCAGACCAGGCCAAAACCCTGAAGAGATCACGGGGGAAGAGGTATGGGGAGTCTGGTGGGGCGTAAGTAGTTCTGGCCCAGCAATGTCTTTGCGCTCGATCTCATGCGGGTCGTGTTTTTTTTTTCGGAAGTACGGACGGTGCCCCTGTGGGCCCCTTCGGGCACCCCCTCAAAGGGGGGGGGGTCCACAGGGGGGGGTAAGTACTTTCAAAAAAAAAACCTCAAGCAGCACTGAGATCCGTCAGGCGGTGCCTTCACTTTTTGAAAGTACTTGCCCCCCTTGGACCCCCCCCCGAAAGGGGTCACCGACGCGGCCTGCCTCTGGGGGTGCGCCTGCGTCGTCCTTTCTGGAGGAGATGGAGCCCGATAATTAAGAAGAGAGGCCAGCAGAGCTTCCCTAAGGGCCGTGGAGTCTAGATCCCATCCCGAACAGCCAAGTCATGTCGTCCCCAGGCTGTTGGCCTTGGTGTTCCCCTGGTTAGTGACAGAGTATAAACTTGGGCCCCGACGATGTGGCTCAACAGTGGCAGAACACCAACCAACAGGCCGGAAGAAGCTCCGCCAACTGCAGAAGAGACTACACACCGCAAGGGCAGAGGAATGATGACGATGATGATGTAAGCCCACCGATCGGGTGGGGCGGGATGTCATCTCATCCCTGCAACCGTTTTACCTAAGAGGGTCGCCCTCTTTAAGATAAAAGATTGCCCCTACTCGACCCCGCAGAGAGAGGCCAGACCCGCGTCCGCCACCTCTCCGGGGGACCCCAAGGAGGCGAGGGGAGCTCGTTTCGCTTGCTCTTGCTTGCTTGCTCTTACCCTCCTGCACTGCCTCCCCCTTCATCGGGGGGCCTCCCTTTAAGCGGCCCCTTCATTTCGGCCGTTTTTTTTTTGCTGTTCTGTTCCCTTCGTGGTCTTTTTGGCCTCATTTCGTCTGGTGGTCCCTTTGCCAGGTCTCCGCCCTTTCTCTTCTTTTTTCTTCACTTCTGTGCTGGCTCCTTTCCTCTCCCTCAGTCTTGTTCTTTGTTCTCGTTGCTGCTTCCTCTTCATTGCTGTGGGGCTGCTCTGTGCCCCCCTTTTCTTGAGGGCGTTGCCCTTCTCCTCCTCTTGGTCTCCTGGCTGCTTCTTCCCCTTCTTCCCTTTTCTGAGGTCTATCAGCGGCTCCTCCGCTGGCCGCTTTTCTCCTCCAGCCTTTTCCGCCCCTGGAGGCTTCTTTGGCTTCTTTCCTTCCATGAGTCCCCCCATCGGTTTGTCCGCGGGTCTCTTTTTTCCTTCCCTTCTCTTCTCCTCTGCCTCTTCTCTCTTTTGGATTTTGCGCTGGGCCTCTCTTCTTGCCCTATCGTCCTGCTCCTCTTCCCTCTGTCTTTTTCTCTGGGCCTTGGCTTTTTCCACCTGCTCCTTCCCCGCAGGGTCCTCCTTTTTTTTTTCTCCTCTACTTCCCTGCAGTGGGTGGCCCAGGTTTCTCCTCCCTCTATTCTTTTACACCCTTCGCACCATTTTCCCGGTTCCTCCACCGGCCAGCCACACGCCTTCTCTTTGTATGGGCACGTCTTTACCTTTGTCATCGGGTCCCAGCGCATTCGCTTGGCCCCGTGGTATGCCTCCCACCTTTTCTCGTCCTTTCTTACCCTTTTGGCCTGTTCTAGCCACTTCTGGCGCGCCTGGCCTGTGCCGTGCATCATCTGGCACATACCACACCGGCGAGTATCCGACTGCGCCCCCTGGCATTTCTTCACCCCCCAGGGGCAGTCTCGCCGGTTGTCTTGGTCGATGATTTCCCCCGTCTGCTCGTAATGTTCCCAGTCTTCCACAAGTTTGAGGAGCTCCGCTGCCTCTTGCTTGTCTTGGATGTGCATGCCGTTTCCTACGCACGGCCACTTTTTTCCTTTCAGCGATATGCGCGCCACTTCTTTCACATCCTCGGGGCTCAGTCCTGCTCCCTCCAGGTATATTTCCTGGAAGTGCGAGAGCCTTTCCAGGTCACCGGCGTCCAGCATGTCCCCGCGGTCCTTCTTCCATTCTCGCTCTCTTTCGCTTGCAGCCTGGTAGCCACAGCTTGCGCGTTCTCCTTCCTTCCAGTTTTTTGCCGTCCTTACCCAGTGCGCCACGAAACCCTTTGGGCCTTTAAAACCTTCCTGCCCACAGTGCTTGCACGTCGTCCAGTCCCTGTCTTCTCGCTCTCCTCTTCTGGTATTGTGCAGGACTCTCGTTGCCGCGTTCCATAGTTCCTTCCAGTGGATCGACTGCGGGCAGCGTGTCACGAGGTTCCACACGTCTGCCATTCCCAGCCGCTCCACCCAGGTCTGTACGCGTGGCGCCCCTTCCAGCTTCTCAGGGTCCCGCGGTACACGCTTCAGAATAGCAACAACAAGCCCCAGACAGGCCACTAGGTAGATAGCCACCCACAGCAAGCCCCAAGCAAGCAGCAATGCGCCCCAGACTGGTCACAGTAAGACGCAAGCCATTAACCACAGCACCTCTCAGCCGATAATAGAAGCAAGCAGCGGCTTCCCCTCAGATTCGTCACGGTCGCAGTCTGGCTGAGACTCATCACAGCAATCCAATCCCCAACCCCAAGCCCGTCGCAGTAAGTCTGTCTGACTCTGACACCCACCACGAGAGGCCTGGTCGTGACCTTCGTCGCAAGGGGCTCAGCTGCGAGAGGTGTCATGTGCCTGCCGTCACGGTTCAGTAGATTTGGGGGCCGTCCTGTCGCAAGAAGATGCAAGCGCGAAGCCCATCACGCTCGACCTGACGAGTCGCGTCGCCGTCGATCTGAGCTTCGTCGCGATGAGTCTGAGCCCCTTCGCCGTAGCGTAAACGAGTGAGCTCTTTGACTCTCGTCGCAAGCAGTGCGGCTTTCATCCTCGTCACAGTGGACCTGAGTCCCACTCCGATACCCATGGCCCTAATTCTGAGCCCCACCGCGCTAGGCTCCAGCCTCGTCGCAATCGATCGAAGCTGCGCCAAAGTGAGCCTGACGAGGCTCATCTCGGTAGATCTGAGACTCGTCACAAGATCCACCACAGCTCCCGCCGCTTCCTTCCCCTCTTGTTCGAAAGCAATCACATGACAAACGTAGGGGCGATTAACTTCATAGGTGTCGAGAATTCAGAAAACACGAAACGCGCAGCGAGTTGCGACCCAGCTGCAGCAAGTAGCTGGGCAAGCCTGGCTATGGAATGAGCTACAAGGCGCAGAAAATGCCAAACACTATGAAGCACCGCGCCACGCCAGCGAACAGGAAAGAACATGCCAGGGAAAGCGAGAGACATCAACCCAAAGCACGGCAATAATTCAAAGCCTTGGCGAGCCGGGGCCAGTGGCTTGCCAAGTCTCCAAGTTCCAAGCCCTTTCGCGTTCGCGATGTTATTTGAGACGCCGCGACGGCGATGGTGTGCGCAGTCACTCCCCCGACGTCAGGAACGCACTGCCTTACCTAAATGCACGCCCGATAAGCTGCACGAGTCTCCCTCCCTTTCATCCGTTCAGCTGCTTGCCTTTCGGTTTCGTTCCTTCGTTCAAGCCTGGCCGGGCGAGCTAACTTGTTGCAACAGCAACGGAGGCGAGCTCTATGCCCTACGTGGATCCGGTTCAGCGCTCGAAGCCAAGTCTCCTCAGCCGTTCGCCAGCTTGGACCCCCGTCGAGTCACAGCTCCACGAGATCGCCGGCATCTCAGCGGGCGACCGCCGAGCAGCCCCAGCCGCTTCCCGCTCTAAGAATTGCCGAAAAGTCCTGGAGAATTTTCTGCAAAAGGTTGCGCAAATTAATTCACCCAAGACGAGAGCACGAGCCCACAAGCCCACTCACTCTAAAGCATTTTGCGGGCCATTATAAACAAAGAAAAACTGACCACGGAAAAATATTTGAAACATTTTGAGAACTTTCCAGGGCTGCCCCTGGCTAGCCGTCGCGGGCTGATTCATCCCCGGGTCTTTGCAGTCGACCTCCCGCTCCAGTTCCAGGTCGACCGCCCCCGCCGCGGCCGTGCTGCTCCCGCAGTCGCTTCTCCTTCCACCAGTCACCCTCCCCCCAGGATCAGTTTAGAGTCATGCCAGAGGTGCTTATTGTTTGAATGCATACGATTGGCCAAACCTCTTAAGCCTAACAGCCTGCTTAGCCTGCTCTCCCACGTAGCTAGCCCCTCGCCCGTTTTCTCATCATTAGAAGAAGACGAAGACAGAGCCGCTCCTCGAAGATAGCAATAATCGAAGCCATTCTTCCAAAGCCAATCCCAATCTTCCAAAAATTTTCCAGAGAATTTTACACAACACAGCAACACAACACAGCAACACAACACAGCAACACAACACAGCAACACAACACAGCAACACAACACAGCAACACAACACAGCAACACAACACAGCAACA